>JAPYZI010000650.1:0-45006 GCA_030523105.1 Ophioninae sp. A BG-2022a
AAATTCTGCCAAAAATCGAAAAATCATCGGATTTTAACGATTAAAAAAGCAATTTGAAGAGAAAATCATAACGAAGAGATTGAGCACAGAGTGGAGTACGAGATCCCAAAGGGAAAAAAGTTATCGATGATTCAGTGAAAAAACGTATTTTGCCCAAAAATCGAAAAAAATTTTGGATTTTTAATATTTTTTTTATTAGCCTATTTTGATGTAACTTTGTCCCCTGAACACGAATATACCATTAATTTCCCCAAAAACCCAAAATTTATATGAAAAAATCGTAAAAAACATCTAAAACCACGATTTTTTTCATTTTTTTCAAATCATGAAAGCATAATAATTCAGTAACTACTCAATTTTGTCTAATAGAGGGTCTTAATTTTTGCGAAATGATCTCTAGAATGAGCGTTTTCAAGAAATCGGTCGAATTACGGGTTGCCCAATAAACGATGATGGCTGATCGGTCCTGCGTTCGAAAACTGATCGAAATTATTGGAGAGGTCGCGAAATAAGTGTTATTTTTTGCCCGATTTATGTATAGATGTGAAAAAAAGTGAAATTTTACTGTTGGGGTTTTTGAAAATTGGTTGTCCGGTCGGTGAAATCTATTATTTGAGAATGATGACCGCAGAGTTGGTCGGCACGCAAGGAGGCGTTTGTATCTCGAGAGTGGCGTGGTATTAACGATTTTTGGTGGAGATTAACATAACGAGGAAGGCACGTAATCCTGTAGTGGATCTCCAACGCGAATGAAACACGTGCGAAGGCGAGAAGAAGAAGTTGGACGACATTGGAAGGCATTAGGAAAGAGGTCGAGTCACGATCGAGGATTCCCTCGCGGGTTGAGAAGACCTCGTGGAACGTTGATTTCCACTTTCAACCTGGGTGACTGCTAATCTTAGGAAAAGTCTACCGATGTCTAGCTTCCGACCGGATTACCATTGAACTTGACGATGGAGAGAGGGGAAAACCGTATTCTTCGTATAAAGTACTCCATTAATCTTGCTCTACCGATTTACGTCGTACGAGCTCACCGAGGGTGGTGGATATACATGTGTGCATGTTCTACGCGTAGGCGCGACACGGACATACCCTATGTGCTCCTCCAGCATCTTTATAAGATTTTATTATGTCCCCCTGGAGCAGCTGGGTTCGTACAAAAAGACGCGTAACACCCCTCTCGTACACGTGGCACACCAAGGAGAGTACAAACCCTGATTGGTATACCTACGACGTTTACCAATGTCCAAGAAATCCTATAAGTCCAGCCAGATCACTTTCAATAGCCTGGCGACCTCTGGTTGTATCAGTTGGAAGATCATTCCGAGAACTAACAACGTTGCTCAAAGTTTCACTTGCCCAAAGTCCACGTTGCTTTCAAAGATGAATTCGAAATCAAATATTTCGAAATCAACAAATTTTAATTATAATGGCAAATTACTTATTTATATATAAGCAATATTTCAGTTGCAATGAAAAATGTATTATTTATAAATCAGCAAATTTTCATTACAATACGAAATTAATTATTTCACGATTAGTCATTTCCAATCCCAATAGAATTATGGACGTTTTGTATTATTTTATTAATGTCATTTAGAGGTATTAATTACGCGCTTAATTAGAAACCCTCATATTAAAGCCGAGAAATTAATATAAATATATATAGTCATACATCACGCTATAAATACAAAAAATAAACAATATACAAACACACATTTTATTTATTTATATAATCAATAATACATGATTATGTACATATTTTTTCTCTATCACCTGTCACCATTCACTCTTAAAAAATTCGTAAAAAAATCCCATTCTGTCAAATTCTCGAACTTCAAATATCCCCTTGGTAAAAATGTTTAAAAACATAAATAAAAATACTTTAATTCTATTTCCCTGTAAATTCCATCCAATTTCTTTTGATCTCATCAATTTTCATTGTCTTCTCGTTCTCCTCGATATTCGTTGTTCGGCGTTTTTTCCCCAACTACAATTTCGACTTTCCCCGGGCGTTTCGATGACTCATCGGGGGACATTTTTTTTTTAACGAGTTTTCCACTCGTGAAAGCTGTCTCATGAATCAGCTGTCGACTGGTAAGACTCACGCTGTTTAATCGCCTCCCCCTCCCTTCTCCCTCCTGCCACAGCTTCCACCATTCTTAGTTCTCCCAATGGTGAACCACAAATTTGGCCATCAGAACTTTTGTCTTCCAACCGTTCCTTGTACACCGGGACGAACATATTCCCCGACCGTTTCATTCGAGACTAGCAATTATCGTACCAACCGCAGAACCTCCTTCGGTGTGTACCTGGCAGTGGTGAAGAGCTGGAGGGACCAAGAGAGTAAGAGGGAGAGAGAGAAGGCATTAACAATTGAACTTCCGGCGAGGACTTCGATTCGTCCGGAGAGTTGCAGCAATAGAGGCAGCTGCAGAGTCGGTCAGTGCCGAATTGGGCGTTTGTCGCAGAGACGAATGCCTTGCCGATGGGAATAGTCGTGAGATAGTAACCATTGGGATAACCCGGAGTACCATTTCTCCCCCTACCCTCTCCGGTTCCCGATCTATTGGGGCTTACGAGTGGGATTGAGCGGGAGGACGCGTCATTATCGGGAGACGATTCCTTATGGGGTACCCGATGATGGACTGCTGTGCATATTCGCTCGTATGCCTACAAGCGCTTAGATCCATGTAGGAGACACCGGGCCATCAACTCTTGGTCATTCCTGAGGGATGTATGACGAATTTTGTGTAGCAGCGTACTGGTACTATCGTACCGAGGTATCTAATAGTGAAATTGACGGGAACAAGGGGCACCTGGGGTTCTTCTTGGACGAAGAACGCAGCGATGTGGAAAATGCGGTAAGGAGTCCTACTCGTCCCTCCCCCCTGAATGTTGGGTTAATGCCGAGATCGGTATGCGATTGAGGAACCGAGATACCCGGAAGATAAGCCCTTTTGCTCAAAGGCCAATGAAAGAAAACATACGGTGTCCTATAGGCAGTGCGTTCATCCTTGGGTTCAGACTGGCCAAAGGAAAGCATTGGGGGGCACCCATTTTTTTAATCCTCCCTGAGATCATCTCGGTCCGGGACGTTGTACGATCTTTTCGAGATCGTCCTCGTACACACATACAAGGGACTCTGTACTTTCTTTTGGAGCACCCTGGATCACGATGGAACCCGAGAACCGGTGCCCAACGAGAAAGGTTAGTTATCAGCTGGACGTGATCTTCCTTGAATTCTCAGCGAGTACAGATAGCGCGACCGCAGACCCTGTGTATGTGTGTAGCTTTTACCCACGCGGTATTAGGTCGAGCATCCTTTTTTTTACTTCTCCTCTCTCGTCCTTGCTCTCTCAGCATGAGGAAATATATATATATATATATATATATATAAAACGATACTTCTGTGTGTCTCGGGCGTGAGCACAAGCTCGGACGCGTTACCCCGGCCACTATGATGTACCGTATACAAACTCTCTCGGTGCTCACCCAGGCCCTCATTCATTCCTATTGTGTTATGAAGATCTCGACGATTGTGAGGGCTTCGGCTCGTGGAAGCTGAGAATGAAAAACGACACTCTCAAAGAAAATCTTACCTCGATCGTCCTCCGTCGTAATCGTTTCACGACGATTCACGATAAGAAGGTACGTGGACGTCTCGATCTGTAGAATTCGGAACAGGAACGTGAATCCGATAAATGGACATACCCAAACATCATCCACCAAAGCTGATCGAACGGTTTTCACTCGGATCGCAAATGAAGCTCAGCTTCTATTTCAAAACGGACAACATCGGGATTGCAGTCTATTCGAACGGTCCAAAGTGTTGATCCACTTCGGTACGTTGCAGCACCGACATAACCTGTTGGCTCGGTTCGATAACGGCTCCCTGCAACCATACCTCCCTCCCGAGATCCTTCACATATTTGATTTCAAAAAGAACCCAAAACCCCCAACGACTGTTACGATCCATCTCGCGTGTCCTTTTGTGAAAGCGGAAATTCATGGTAGACGACACACCTCTACCACCGAAAACGGATGAGCCACGGGAGAAGACATTTCGAATGGGGGATTTTGTGATGACGACACGATTCCTGCGCGGCGCACCACACAATGCGAAATCTCGATCAATTCCTATTCTTCGCCAAGTGGTCTCTTCCGGGAAAGAGAGATGGAGATAGAGAGAGAGCGAGAGAGAGGGACTCTCAAAAGTACGTACGTACATACGTCGCTTCCTCCTCCGCCTCCTTCTGTCACCATTCGGTGTCTCCCACATACTCGACGAATGGAAAAAAGGGAGAAGAATGAAGAACGGTGGTAGGTGAGGTATGTACGTCGAACCTGTATGTATACGACTTTGTACACATGGAGGGAAACGTCGCGGATAGTACTGAGAGCGATAGAACACGAGATATTGAAGAGAGAGAGAGAGAGAGAGAGAGAGATAGAGACAGTGAGGGAAGGCGGGGAGAAGAAGTCCTCGCCGCTATCGTCACCGCATCTCGCCTCGTCCTGTCCGCATTATGTCTCTCGGTATCTCCTCTCTTCAGCTCCGAACTATCTCATTCGCATCTGCTGGTTCTCCCCTGTCCTCTTCCTGTCCCTCATCCCATCGAATCCCGGCGTCTTATCCTCGATTCGCTTCCTTTGCTTCAACGCTGGTTCCCGAGGGCCCTTGAAGGTACGTGGTGTGTCTGGGACACAGAGAGAAAGAGAGAGAGAGAGAGAGAGAAAGATAGTGACGTTTCTTTTTTAGGCCGATGAAGGCGTGTGCCGCAATGCACGAGTGTACGTTGGCCTAGAAGATGCCTAGGTTGAAAAAAGAAGGGTGTCCAAGTTGGAGGGAAAAATTCTCGAGTGGCACCGCATCAACAGCCATCAAATGTTCATGCTAGGTGACACGACACCCACCGCTTGTTCCAAAACCCAAGCTGGCGGTGTTTCAGCTCGTGGAGCCTCTGTTCCATTGTGTCACATCAGTATTCTCGTTGCTTTTTTTTTCAACCGCCCAATCTTCCAGGTTCATCTTCTTGTAGCCTGGTTCTTTGATAGCTAAGAGCCTCTAGGTTACCCCTAGGTTACCCATGTTTCACCATTTTCTCTCCTCTATAATTGGGGAGCACACAATGGGACTTTGATGACGCAAAGGATGGTTATATACTAGAAGTCGGTTGTTTTTATATCCTACATGTCCCAGTGGTCACCAGCTTGATTTCAATCAACTTCCAAATTGCCAAAGCTTTTCCCGGTTCGCTTGGGTACTTGGGCTTGTGCGAAAATCATCGGGCGATCGGTATCTAACTCGAGGACCCAGAAGATTTAAATCGCGGGGGAACCGTATTGAATTATAGGCTGATGGGTAACGTGCCCTTGGAGGTACGGAGCACCAGACGAGGTTCTACCTTCACCGATTGTACGTCACGTGACAGTCAGATCAGTGTACTCCCTTCTGGTCTCTTCTCCAGCTAAAAGGCCCTTCGGCTATGTCTGTTTGCTCTACTCCTCGCTCTCCCTCTCTCTGTCTCTTCAGCGTCCGCCGGGGAAGAAGGACCCCGGTCTTCTTGCGGCCTGTCGCTCCCCGTATCTCATGTGCTCTGGGACAATCGAAGCCTCCGAAGGAAAAGAGAGAAAGGGAATGTCACCCTGTATGCATGTGGATATTCTCTCGTTGCTCTCTTTCCTTTTTCTCCTATACTTGCTTTTTATACGGCGGCAGGTCTGTCGAACTTCCTGCTGTCGCATGTCCTTCTGCGTCGCCATTCTCTTCCTTGCTCCCTCTCTTTCCCTCCCTCTCTTTCTCTCTCTTCAGTTTCTCTCTTTTTTTTCCTTTTGGTACTCTTATTTTGTTGTAATTTATTTTCATTTTATAGTTTTTAAGTTAAGCACTGGATTGAGGTGTCTGAATTACGATCACGGCTTGAGGGTTAATAATTATTTATCCATTTTATACTCTATTTCGTTCTTTCAGTTGATCCACCTCACATCCTACACTATTATTTTGTTATTTTCTTGCATTTTTTTACTCTTTTTGGTTGTGCACAATTTTTTTTGTTTTTTGGTACACTTTTAGTAAATTGACAGTTTTGGCAGTTCGAAAGTCTATAATAGGGCATAATAAATTCCATAATCGTTATTATCATCATCTTTATCATTTTCTTTTTATCCCCCTTCACCTCTTCTTTTTCATTCTCTTTTTATTTCTTTCTCTTCCTTTCTCCCCCATCCCCTCTCTTTTGTCTGTCGGTCGATTTCACATGCCTTATTTTTATTTCGTCCCTCTTTGCATGTGCTAGCCCTCTCTCGGCAGGTTTATGCCTTCGTCGTTCGCGATTCACCAGAGCGGTCTCTTCTCGTTCCCCGGTTCTCAAGGCAAAGACACTTTACATACGTATGGATAGGGATGTCGCGAGGGTGAAAACGCGACGAACCGGTATCCGTAACTTTTTGCTATTCCGGACTGGGCGCGAGGGGAAGCAATCTTGGGAGCTTGTCAAATCGCATGACTACCAAATCCGCCAGGATAACACACCGGTATACTCTTATTTTAGCTATCAACCGTTTTCTCTTGCTATTCGCTTCCAACTTACCTCGCGTACTGTAGTTTCGTCGATGCACGTCTGTTTGGGGTTATGTTCCTCGATCTGTCTGGGGAATGAGTGAAATTGCCACTGGGGAGATTGGTGGTCCTGAGAATGAGAATGGACGCCTGTGATTAGAATGAAACAGAAGTATGGAATCAGCAGTTTTGAAAAAAAAAATGGTTTAAATTGCAACAATTGGATAAAGGGGAAGAATTGTTAAAATTGTTAAAATTGCAAAAAACTGAAAATTTAAAACATTGGAATAATGAAAATATTGGAAAAATAAAGGTAAATGTGGAGGAATTACTCGTAGACATTCCAAAAGTTAGCAGAACTAAAACTCTCTTTACAACGGATCAGCTAATCATCAAATGGATTTACTCCCAACTGACTTTCTCATTAAGCAAAGTTTACATACAAAATTCATTTTTTAAAATTCTGTTCAAATTTTATTCCATTGAAATTCAATTTGACATAAACGTTGATTATATGTTTTTAATAAAAAAAATATTTCTTTGAAATGAATGAATAATTTGTTTAATTAATTAATTTTTTAATATTAATACATTTTTTAACTACATTGTTTTGGAAAGAATTTACAAAACAGTTCATCTAATTAATAAAAATTTTATAAACATACATAAAAAATAATTATTATAATAGGACGTACAATTTAAAACTTTTGTGACTTCAAACAACCTCAATAATTATTAACCAAATTTATCCATTAAATAAAGGGGCTTTTGTCACGTTAAAAAAATCATACAAACATACCAAAAATGTTTGGAAAATATCTTCTCTATTTATTCGCACACGCATTAACAAACCAACATACCAAATTACATTGAAAATAATATTATTGAATAAACGAGCAATAAATAATTTCCCAACGAAGCGATATTATTCAGACAAAAGCTTACGTATTTCACGAAAAGCTTCGATTTATTTGTTTTTTCGGAGATTATCCAGACTCGTCAGATATGACAAATGAAATAGGACGAGCGTCTCTAAGAGTGGCTCAAAAATGAAAGAAGCTCTATTCTTTTTTAGGCCGATCAATATGCACTGGCATAATACCCACCTATAAATGTGGAGCAACGTTCCACTTTCCAGAAAATCGTTGAGTTTCATGGGGTCAATAAATTCCCATGGCACTCTCGTAATCTTTATCTCTATCCTTGCTTTTATTATCTTCGTCGTTTTCTGCCATCTCTACACCACAGAGATTACATAGACACATTTAAATATATATATATATATATATATATATATATATATGAATTTGAGAGAGGTGCTGTACTAAGATCTTGGTAATTAACACTCATGTACCTAACGCATTAAACCTCTGTATATCCGCAGCCAAACTGTAAAACCACCTTGGTATCTGTATATATGAATATACATGAATATGAACCATTTCGCTACACATTGACAGACCCCTTGCTTTCCCTCCGTATAATGTACCTTCATGCACAGGGTAACTTTTAGCCACTGAATTTTCGTAAGTTTAAGGGGTTAGATTAGTGTGTAGATTTTTTAAAATTTATTCAATTAAAAATTGGTTTAAGCAAAGTGGAAGGTTGAAGGTATGATGGAGAAATTAAACACATTGGACGTAAACTGATGATGGCGTCGATGGAATTCTGATAGATAAACTTTAATGGAGTTTTTTTCGGATGGGAAAGTTTGGACAAAATTTTGTTAGTATAAATGCAAATATTTATTTTACAGATTCGTTCGAAAATTTTTTTGATCGTACAGTTAATTGTTTCAGGGCTATTTTTTTTAAATCTCTTTTAGCCATCTTTAAGAAATATTAGTTTTTTTTAAAGATCATGTTTTTATTATCTAGTAGATATTTTTGAAGACAAATTACCAATTTTTTCTTGAATATAAATACGTGCACTATTTTTTAATAAATAATAATATAAATATAAATATCTATAAATAATTGTGTACGACTATTTTTAATTAATATCAACCATTTTTAATATATACGAATGATTTTTCATAAATATGAATTATTTTAAATAAATACGGTCTATTTCCAATAACTTTTATTGTTACAGTTTTCCAATTTTATTTTTAATCAAATGGCAAAAAATTGTACGAGCATCCATTAGCACTTTTTACGTGAAAAATATGAGGACCGTCCTCACAGGTAACGAATGTCCCTATACGCAGTGTAAGGACTCGAAATTGGCTCGGGTAAATAGTCCTTTATCAATCAATTATACAAAAATTTCTCTCGTTGAGGGAAATGAATATTAAATATTTTCTCCGGCCGAGAGAATTCTTAGGGGTGATTGAATTTGAGCTCATTCTCGCTCGCTATTCCTCTCCGTCTTTTCGTATCTCTGTCTATTAGAAGAGCTCGCATTCGCGAGTTGCAATTCGAGAGAATTAGATCTGACGTCGAGTACAGGGAATGGTATTCCGCGGCGATCTCTCAGTCTCCAGCTCCATCCATCTTTATCCTACGAGAGCCTCTCCCTCTCTCGTCTTAACATTGAAGGATACATACCTTTATCTTTCTCTATCTTCCTTTCTCCAGTTTCACTATCAGCTCGTAACATGCCATCCTAATTAAATGAAATTGCTATATTCTAACCTTCCAGTGCGCCTTCCCAGTGTCAAGTTAATAGTTCACGAGAAAATTCAACGTAAATTAAATTTTTCCCGATTAATCAAGACTCTGGCAATTCCAGACGTCATCCGGAAGTGCATCAAATCCGCGCGAACGATAATTCATCGAACTAAACGTGACCTTCATTTTTGTTTTTGTTTTTTTTTTGTTTTACGAATGTCGATCACACTTCGACCCCCTTAAGACTTTTATGGATAAATATTTGTACATTTTTGAATAATCCAACATTTGGTTAATGGCGAAATAAAAATATTCAGGATAACTTAATGAATTGGCAAATAACAAAATTATTGGAAGAAGTAATCAAAATTCTTGAAAATGTAATTAAATGGCAAATGCAAATAAAAATTGAAAATTTAATGAAATGACAAACACGAAAAATTCCTGAAAATTTGATGAAATGGCAAATAAAAAAATTCTTGAAAAATTGATGTGATGGAAAATACAAAGAATTCTTGTAAATTTCGCGAATTGTCAAATAAAAAATTCCTGAAAATTTTGTGAATCAGCACTTCCAAAAATTCTTCAAAAGTTGATAAATGATAAAAACTTTCAAATTAGAAGTTCTAACATCGTTCAATCGATCCCTAACGATTACAGAAACCAAAAAACTATAATTACTATCCAAACCCGTAACCCAAACGTCAAACTATCACGAAAACCATTTCGTCAAACACAAAATCCAAAAAACCTCAAATTTTCAACCACGACTTTTATCCTTGTCAATCAATGACATTCAAGTCGACCTTCAATCTGCCATATCTTCAAGTCACGATGAATCTCTCGAATTTAACTTATTTCGATCGATACCCTTTTTTTTTTAATTTGCACGGTGAACCTAACCTCTCGAACGCAGGACTAACTCTACCCAAATAAATATTGAATCGCGATCGTTTACTAAAAATTACCGGAACCGATCCCCTTCGTTCCAGAACGTTGAAAATTTTCCAAAATGTTATTTGTTATTTGCACAGTGTTTAAGGGGTATCCAATGACATTTCTTTTTCGTTTTCTTTGCCTTCCCCTTTTTTAAGGAAAAAAAAGAAAAAACGTCGTCAATCTTCCAGGTATTTTGTGTCGTGCAAATGGCGATGAGAACTTTTTTTTTTCCTCGGTGTATTTGCCCAGCTTGCATGTGAAACTGTCCTCGCCACATTGTCACGTCGGGCGCTTAAACGTTTGACAAACGAATAAAAATGTACTACTGGCTCGTCTGTTTGTTCAGGATCTTAACCGAGGGTTGAAAAAAATGCGGGGAACAATTGACACTCGCGGTAGGAGGGGGGATAAAGAGGAATGGATATGATATATATATATATATATATATATATATATAACTGAAAACTCGCACAAAGTAATTTAGTGTTTATTCGGCGCTTGAGAGTACCTCAGGCGTCTAATCCTTGGGGGTCGTTTCACGACTAATACTTATTGAGGAGCGAGAGAGAGAGAAAAAAAAACCGAACGACGAGACGGGACCGCGAAATCTTTTTTTTTTTCTTTTTTTTTCGATCTACGCACACGTCAAGCTTGTAGACCCAGCGCGCACTTTTACCTCTGCCGTTTCGTAGGGAAACCTTATTTTTTTTTTTTTGTACTCACGCCTGACCAGAGAGGGAAGCAGGGGAAAGAAAACTTCGAGACCTCTATATCGGTCCTACGTTACTTATCGGAGACGGTTTTTTACAAAAATTCTCGTGGGAGGTTATCACTGGCTCGTAATTTTTTTCTTTTCGTAAATGCGTAAGGAGATGGGGGAATTAAAAAGTCGTGGAAATTTTATTATTTTTCTTCGCGATTTTAGAAAGTAACACAGCAATGAATTCTCAAACAATTTTGAAATCGTCTTGCTACCTCGTCCCAGAAAATTAATTTTTTTTAAATAACGAAGTTACAAATAAGTCGATTCGTTTGGTAAATAATTTGAATTATTTAAATTGAATTATTTGAATTATTGAATTATTGAATTATTTCAATTATTTGAATTATGTGTATTATAAAATTTTTATTTAATAATTATTGTTACTAATAATATAATAATAAAAGAAGTATGAATAATTGTTTAAAAAAAATAGTTTTATTATTATTAATTCACAATTTTGACTGTCAGCGTCGTGAGTTATTTTTAAGGAGTAGTCCTCGAAATCCAACGTCTCAAAAATTATTCGATCCCATTCACGCGTGTACGTGTTTGAACGACAAATTTTATTTTTCGTGCCAAGGGGATGTTCTTCGGTCCCGCCTTCTTTTATGTACGTATAGACAAAATATACGTTTCTTCGTCCCATGTAAGTGTGGGCCTTTATGCGCTCCTGTATTTTCTGTCACGGAGGGTTGCGAAAGATCGCCGGAGAGAAACTGGTCGAACGACCGAACGATTCTTTTCCTTTTCATTCTTTTTTTTTTAACGAGACATCTCTATCCTGTCATCCGGGTTTTACGCCTGGTCTCACCGGAAATCAGAATCGTTGAAGGTCTTATTGGACGAACGTACGTGAGGAAAAAGTGGCCCACCTTGGCTCCCGTATGGGATTACAATAACAATAATAACCATAACAATAACAACATTCTCGATGTTAAAGATAATAGCTACGAAAATAAAAATGGCGACAGTATTTTTCTTTTACTTTTTTTATGACGATGCTTTTTATTTTATTTGAAGAAAATTATTATCATCAGGTTTTTTTTATTAATTGCAACGAATCTATCCTTTATAGTAATTTGTAATAAAATAGTAAAACAGAATAATATTAATTTTTATTTTCATTCGAATTTTTTCTTAACATTCGTCGTGTTTTTTCCATAACTTTCCATGTGAATTATTTATGAAGGGAATTGTATAGATGGTTACCAATGAATTATCCTTAAGGAACAACTATGCTGTGACGATCAAAAAAATAAACTTTTTTTTCACGAAATATTTTATATTCACTTAAAGGTTTTTTTTATGTACGATTAAAGATCTTCCATATGGATTAATGTAGATTTAATTGCATTTGTTATTAACAGAAAAATAGTAGATAACGCGTTATAATTACAAAATAGTTTTATAAATTACAAATTAAATTATTGCAAAAAAAAACTTTTAAAGAATGCAAAAAAATTTTTTTTTTTGAACCATCAAAGAGTCTCTCTTAATAATAAATTCCCCTATGTTTTCTTTACTTCTTTCTGAAGGGAGACGAATCGCTGTCGATGATTCGGGATGGTTGATAATGATGTTTCCTTTATCCTCCAAAGGGAGGGAATGGAGGGTCAAACGGACCGAATCGATGAATCTGGATGGACAGGAGGGATCAGAAAGAACTGTCGAAACGAGAAAAAAAGGAAGAAAAATTCAGGGATAAATATAACGAAGGAGCGAAACGAGGAAAATCGTATAAAGGTAAAACCAATATTTTCGAAGCTGCCCCCGCGTTCACGTCTGCGCGAACATTTTATTCCCGGACCCGAAGGATTTTAACGACATTATATCGGGATCGGCAAGGTAAATACAAAAAATCCCTATATTCGAAGGTCCATGAGTATAGCTTAGTTGCCTTTATAAATGATCTCCACTCCCTCTTGAGACGGTCAGGGAGAAAAGAATGGTTGAAAATCAATGATAAAAATGACCAGATTCAGCCTTCATCACCCTTAATTATTTCACCCAATAGTTGATTAATATTTTTCAATAATCAGAAAAATATACGTTTTTTTTTTAAATTATTTATATCCCTTGGTATAAATATTAAAAAATATATAATAGTATACGTACAAATTTCTAACTCAGAAATTATAAATACATGTAAATAATATTTTTTTTAATACTATATATTTTACATAATATTTACATAATATTTATTTGCAAAATGCAAGTGCACTATGGTGCTTGAATGACTAAGTATAATTATACTATTAACGATTATATATTTATAGACTATATATTTTATATAATATTCAAATTATATTTATTTTGATATGAAAATGTATAAAATATTCGCAAAATAGATATTTTCACATAAAATTGTCCAAACCATTAAAATTGTTTCCACAAATGATTTTTTATGCAATATTTAATACGATTGTGGAAAAGTGTGGGATGCAAGTACACGATGGTGCATAAATGTCTGAATATAATTCCGGCTGCTCTCGTAGTTCTTTCTCTTACGCCACTCCAGAAAAATACCAACTGGAGAACATTGCACGAAACCTAGTCTCAAGTATGATAAGATGCGATTAAATTCACACACATATATATATATATATATATATATATATATACATCTTTATTTTATAGAATTAACGAATGAGACGATGATCGGTACATACGTGTTGGAGAAAAAGTGTTCGCAGATGCATACGTTAGCAAATCCGGATTAACAGTAAAATCATATTCGAAGGTTATTGTTTTTTATGGTAAAGCCATTTGGAACTCGCAAAGGATTAAAACGAGGATGATACTCGAAACTCTTCGAAATAAATCGGCATCAAATCCAATACGCGAACAAGGATTTATATTTGCACGTGAAGAGGTTAAGTTTCTGTCACGTCCAGAAAATCGAAATTTAGAAGTATTCATTTTCTTAAAATGTTAAAATCGGTAGAATCGGCGATTTCGACTATTGATGGGAGTTTTGGAAGTGTAGATTTCTTATAACTTTAAAAAAAATTTTTAAATCTTTCTTTAAATTATATGAACTTTGAGAAATTTATTTCATTCCAAACTCGTTGCAACGAATGAATCTAAAATATTGTTTTTAGAAAAAAAGCTTAATTAAAGTGGTATCTGTTGATCCTAAATTTAGATTAAATTCATATGTTTACAACTGTTAAATCGTTTATCGAAAAACTTCGGAATAATTCATTTATAATAATTCTGTGAATAAGGAAAAATACATATATTAATTGGATCAACCCTGAACAATAAATAAATTCAAAATATCTCTCGAAAAAAAAACATAATAAAAGTAATATTTCTTGATCCTTGAATTTTCAAAAAATTGAAAATAATTATTGTTGTTCTATCGTAAAAAAAAAAAAAGATCGTGACATTTTCAAGAACAGGGTGGAATTTTTGAATATCCATCCAGAAATCCTTAAAATCCCAGTTTCTCGTGTGTTACGTAATACGAGGAGTACGATAATTGTGGCCAGGGTTTTCGAGAACTTTAAAGTTTCCGGGGGCGTGGGGAACTTCAGTCCTTCAGTTTTACCCCCATCCACCCTCGCACAGCAGTCTTTTACCACCCCGTGCCGTAAAGTAAATCCTGTCGTAGACTTCATAAATCCTCAGTGTTTCGTCGTCGCGCGCTTCACGAATGTACATACTCAATACTCGGAACCTCAGTACAGATATACTATGACCCTTTAAACTCGGCGAGTCGTCCGAGCGAACCAACACGCACGGGGATTAAGAAAAAAAAACGTTTCGGACGCGCATGCGCGCTCGTTTCAAAGTGCAACTTCGTACTTTCGTGCTGCGGGCGCTCTTAGGTGGGTTTTTTCGTTCGAGTAGGGTTGCGTGTGCAATACGATGAAAATAGAAGTGGGAAGAGAGAAAGAATGAATTTCTCGGGTCAAATGAAAATTTCACGTTCACCGCGAGACCGAGTATTTTTTATTAATTATGCTACGTGCGGAAAACGTTACAGACTTGCGAAAAATAAACTAAATACAAATATTTGTTATTTAGTGTATAAAAATAATTTATATTTTAAATATACAATATAAAAATATATATTTAAATTAATTAATATCACATATTAATATCAAATTAAATATTTGAATATTTTATACTTTTATATTAAATAGTTTATTTAATATACTAAATAAGAATATTCTTCATTTAGTTTCTTTTTTGTCGAAGAGAAAAAAGAATGAAAGTTAATAAAAAAAATATCGGATGGTAGAAACGGCTTCATCCTGAATATTGACTGCTTTTTTTATTATTCCCAATGTCGTTCAAAAGTGCCGAAAGTTTTGCCGATTTTTCCAATATCCAGGCCGAAAAATATATGAACCCATCTTTAGTCAGGCACGCTAGTGAACCTCTGATATGATGGTAAAGTTCTCTCTCTCTCCCTCTTTGGCTTACTTCCTCTCTCGGTTGCCCCGTATTCTTGGGGGTAGAAAAAAAAGTGTGATTCACTCCCTGCAGGAGAGCCAACAGGGTGAGACCCAGTGACACGTTTCGCTCAAGGAAAAATGCGTTCTGCCGGGTTATTTGCAGGCCCACTGTCGTAAATCGTGACCAAATGAGAGCCGAGAAAACGTGGACGAAGGAAGAACCTGGTATGTGACGAGCTCCGAGGGAAAATAATGGTGGAAGTGGGTCAAGAAGGTACAGACTGCAGGGGGTTCGGTGCACATACCTTACGATCCTTCTTACCCTAAATTTCGTCACACTTTCTTCATCGTGTCTTCGCATACCTTCCGGACCCTTCTTACCTCCTTAATTTTTCTCCCACTCCGTGAGTTACCGGATGATGGACACTTTTCATCTTCCTTGGGTCTCTCGTCGCCATTCTGAACGTCTGACATTCTTCAGACACGCCGAATTTACGTTCGTCTTCCCGTATGACCTGATGCTCATTTTCTTTTCTTCTACTTTCTTTTTCACTTACTCAAAAATGAAGAAAAATTGTTTCCCATTGGGAAAATTCGCTGCCTGGAAATTGTGAAAATGAAATAATATTCATACAATAATTTAATAAAATAAAATATTAAAATTGTTCATTCAAATAAATAATTTAATTAATGTTTAAATAGTAATTCAGTTATTATTTACAAATTTATTAGATGAAATCATTTATTCAATTCGTTACTTAGAATTAGTTGGAATAAGTTATTCCATTCAATAATTCAATACACTTATTTTAATAATTTAATTTAAATTCAATAACAAATAAATGAAATAAAATATTTACATTTATGAAAATTTATATAATTTATTTAAACTTTCACAAACCTTCGCTATCATGTATATCATGCAGAAACGACAGATTGAAAATATATTTTTAACGACAACGACATTTCTGGTAAATACGCATTAAAGTATTATTCTAAAACCTTCGGGCTAAACGTATTTTTTTTTTATTTTTTGCAAAGAACCCAAAGGTATGAGGCGCACGAAGAAAAACGTTATCACCGAGTTGCCAAAGTTTTTTTTACCACCAGTCGCACCGCAAAATTGAAATTAAAAAAAAAAGGAAGAAAAAATAGCTGTTAACACGTGTGACAGGTGGGGAGAGTGTTCGTTGTGGAAAAATAAAAAAAAATAAGCGCGTTTTGTATGTGAACAAAGTACGTGGTGAATTCTCGTGGTGCACGTAATACAAGCCGATATACGTACTCAACGGTGGTATGAGGAGGAGGCATTGTGGGTCACGAACCATTCCAGGCAGGATATCCTCACAGTATGACATCTCACGTAATATCCGATGTCGCTATTTGCATGAAAAGCCAAAAAATAAATGGGTCAAGGATTCTTGGATTATTCTCGGTGGATATTTTCTCCAAGTTTTATCTCGTACTTTTCTCTTTGGGTCACAATTGCGCAGGCCCTTTCCATTCCAGTTTTCCGGTTTCTCTCTCACCCCCTCCCCCCTCCTCAACGCAAAGATCCAAGAAGGTGTACAACGATGTCACAGTGAATGTTCCCAGAGCTAACAGCATCTTTTCTCAAGCCCTATCTCTCCCCTCCTTTCGCCCTTCGACCTCGATTCGACACCCACCACTCATCCCCTATTTTATATACCATCCTTCCACCTCAGTCTCATCTCCCTCTGGACTTTATTTTCGAATCCGCTTTCACACGGATACCTCGGCTGAAATGGAACTTCCTCGGAGACCCTTCTCGGCCCTTCTTATTTGCGAAGCGTGTCTCGACCACTTGGCGGTGCACGCGTTCATTCGTCACGCAGCTTTCTCATGCTGAATCGTCTCTGCGTGCGTACGAGTCCTGAGCCCTTTCGTTCCGCGGATTCTCGAGCCGCCCTTCCAATTATTGTACTTTTGTCTCTCTTCGGGATACGAAACGGGAGATTAAGGTTTGGACTGGAATTTGGATGGATGTTGAAGAAACGAGTAAATTTTTTGAATTTTTGAAGAATTTTCGTTTCCCAGAGGATAATTGATTATTGTTGTTTGGATAACTGAAACGGTAGCTTTTTATTAATTATTTAGCATTTATGAATTTATTAATTTTAGCACTATTATTAATAGTGCTAGTTAGCATAAATGATTAGTATAAATAATCGTAATGTTAATAACAATAGAGTTTGAATATAATGTTAGTAGAATACAACTATCATATTAATTATAGTTTTATTATTAATTTTATTCGAACAATCGGAATGATGAATAATAATAATCATCATTTTAATTATATTGGAATAATCATACTGATATTTACTAATAATCATAAGATATAAATCATTTCAGAATATTTCACCGTTTTTCGTATTCGTAGTTTTCGAAATATTTCTTTATCATCGATTTATACTTTTTTAAACTTTTGAAAAATGTCATTATCCTCGATCTCTCCTTTTCGAAAAATGTCCTCATTATTGATTTTTCATTATCGAAGTTTTCAAAAAATGTCTTCATCATCAATCTCTCAATTTCGAAGTTTTCAAAAAGTGTCTTCATCATCGATGTTTCTTTTTCAAAATTTTTCCAAAAATGTTCTTACAATCTATTTTTCTTTTTCGAATTATTCAAAAATATCTTTAACATCGATTTTTGCTATTCCAATTTAAAAAAAATATCCTTGCCACCGATTTTTAAAAAATCGAACTAACCTAAAACCATAAATTAAATTCGTTTAATAATTTTTCAATTTATAAGCAAGCCAATCGAGGCAAGGTGGTTCGGTGGGTCGTGGTGTGCGTCTGTGCCATTGGTATGCATTGTTGCAGTAGATCGTGTGGACATCGTTGGTAATTATCGAGAAATACGATATCGCAAACTTCGTACGAGGGATTAGCGCGGGGTATGCATATTGAGGGTTGGGTTGTACACTGTGTGCATGCACAAGAACAATTATTGACGCGACGAAAACAGTCATGCGCCCAACAGCGTCTTGTTTAACTTTGGTGTAGATATCGCGCGAAGCTTCCGTCCTGGATACCAAATCCAACAGCCAAAGCGCAATTTCGTATTACAAGCCCTGTGCACAAAACGGTCCCATGTATAATCGAGGTCTAGTATAATACAGATATACCTTATATCGTGACCCATTTATATTAAATAGTATTCCTTATTTTATATATATATATATAAATAAATATAACAATAATAAATAATAATACAATAATAATAGTCAAATATGATAACATAAACAAAACACTAATCAAAGATATTTCTTTTATAATATTAAATATTATAAAAACTTTTATAATATTTCTAATATAAAAAATAATATTAAATTTTTTGTATTAAAAAATGTAATATTATTTTTTTGTAGAATAATAACGTACCATTATTATTTATTATACAATTTACATATTGGAGATTTATTTTAATTGTTATTTTTATTTACTCACTTACTTATTGTATTGTTAATTATTAGATAATAATTATTCTTATTATTTATTTCGCGCACTTTGTATGATTCAATCGTGAAAATTTAAGGAACAGAAATTTCAAAGATTTTTTTACTGTTTAACTGTGGAAACGTCAAGAAATAAACGACCCTTCTCAGAGTCATAGTTAATGTAGCAGTTTCATCAAATCTGCATGATACTCGCAGGAGTAAAGGCCGAAAATGTGGAACTCTCGCATCGAGCTCATATAAGAAAATATCAGGTAATGCTCATCGACGAATGAGTGACTATTTTGCCTGTCTCAAAAGTATTCTTATCTCGAATTTGTGACGACTTTTGTGTTCTAGTTCGTGTACCGCGTCGTTAGTATTAAAAATTCAATTTATTATTATGATTGTCGTAACCTGTATGTATAATATTTATCGGGAAATATATTGATCGTAAGGAATAGATAGAACCTGCATTTCCGTTTATCAATTATTCATATTTTGAAGGAGTATGGATGAATTATCAATAAGATAAAATTGGCGACTGTATTCATTTACGAAGATCAATATAGAATGCTATTAATTAATATGAAAATCACTGTATTCATTCTTATGTCAGTATCAATCAAAATACATCGCGGTGATAACAATGATAATAAAAATCGTATCAATTTCTAAAATCTTTTCAATTTTTCAGTTTTGTTTTTGAACTTTCAACATACTAGGTATTACTGGATGGATATTAAAAAATCGATAACATTGTTGTGGAATTGAGGAATGATAATTCGTGATAGAACAATAATACAGGAAAGTATTTTGGATTTTTAAAATTAATTTCATATTGATTTTATTTTGATTTTGATTTTACATTAATTTTCAGAATTTTATATGAATAGAATACTGAAGGGAATACAGCTATTTTGGCAGTCAATTTATGAAATAGTAAACTATTTATTTTAACGTCAAATTAATTAGCTGTCTTTGGAAAAATCGATGTATATTGAGTTTTTTTAATAATTACTGATAATTATAATATTTGTTCGAAGAAATATTATATGTTGATTAAATTAAAAGCTTAATAAATTTCTTTCGTTGGACAGTTGGAAAGTGGAAAATTAAAATATCCAAGTGTTAATTCATTTCAAAATTTAATGGATATTGAGTAATTTTAAAGTACTCATTTTGGGCTAATTTCTTGTCGATAGGTCTATGCAGTGATGTCTAAACTCCAACTATTTCTTTTTTTATTTTTTCAAAATTTTCAACATTCTAGCTTTCTCTTAAAACGAACAGAGAATTACAAAATCTTTTAATGAAATTTCCAAATAGCCCTTTTATTTTGGAGTTTTCTAGCATTTCGAAATCATCTTCAATTTTCTGGAAAATTTAGGGATGTTTTTTGGTTGCACTCGTAGCCTGGACGATCATATTGGCCCTGTAGGAAGTTCTATATCGAAGCGCAATACTGGGGTGCACTCTGCTGACCCTTTCAACGATTCTGGTATATTCCTAGGAGATATCTTGAGCCGTGATTCCAAGTTATCGGAAACACGTCCTCTCGCTTAACAATTGATGGGTGATGCTGATGCCAGACTGACAATACGAATTGACGCAATTCCATATATTGACAGAAGCGGCCAAAGCGGCTTATCTCGTAAGAGGTTCCAAGGACAGGTCCGATTGCGTATTCATGATCGTTGATCGGATCCTAATTACGATATTAACGCGTTCAACGCACTGACCCATTATTTCATTTCATGTTGATGTCCGAACGATCTGAAGAATCGTTAACAGTCTTCCGTCATTTTCCGCATTTTTGACTCATTCTACCTCCAATTATTATTAATTTTCTTACTTTTTCTATTTTATTTTATGATTATTTCTTTTTCTATATTTTTATATTTTTAAATGCATTATCATTTAAAGACAGAGTAATAAATATTTAAAACAATAATAAGAATAATAGATAATAATAGATAAATAACCCAAACAAACCCAAACAAATAATCAAACAATTGTTAATTGATTATTATTTAAATTATTGATATTATTTTGTATATATTTTAATTATTTATATTCAATTGAATATAAAAATAGGCATAAATAAGATAAATAATAAAATACTAATCAATGCAATGAAAATAAAACTAAAAATAAAATTATTATTATTTTTCTTTCTTATTAATATTATCTTATTCCAACTATTTTTTAAATCCTCTATTAAACAATTTTGGTGACAAATTGAAGTTGGTGAATTTTTAAATCGCTTGATTCGAGTGCATTGCATTTCATGAATTTTATAATGACCGTAGTTGGCTGGATTTTTTTGTCTGTCTGTTTTAAATGGATAGCAGTTGACGCATGGTCGATGTGTGGCTTCGGCGCTCCCCCAGCAACGTTGGCCCAAACCCATACTCAGACGGTTGACGGCTTAGCTGCGCACTGCACTGGGTTGCGTGCAAACTACCAAGTGGAAGATAGGTTTACTGGCGAAGTTATAACTAGCTGAGTCTCCGAGGCTTCAATATTGGTCGCATGCACGGAGAGAAAAGCTCCCCGTGTTTGGGGATGAATATAACGAGACCAAGAGAATACAGCCGGCCAAGCAACGAAAATACGACTGAAGCTATGCAAACGTACGTTTTTGTACGGGGCTCTAAAAAGTCTTTTTTTTTTAGTGAGAAAGAATATTTTATTGATGGCATCCTTGGAGGAATGTTAAAAAATTGGAAAATTCTTGAAAATTTAAAAAACTGTAGTCCTCGATAGATTAACTATACGTGAATTATTTCAGAATTTTTCGATAAATAATTTGGTAGATATAACTTCAAGCGTTTTGAATTTAATCGAAATTTAAAATCGAACGATATTATTTTTATGAGGAATTTTTTTAGCAAAGCTTTTAAATTTATTTATTGTTAGGGATTTTTTATTTATTTTTTGTAAAGGGTTGATTTAGTAAATTAATTTCTCGTTTCTTATTTCTTTCATATTTGTTAAATATCCCTGAAAACGTTTCATATTTTATATTCGACGATACTCCACGATTGATTTTTTTCATTAAGCGAATTGTAAGTTTCAAATAAATGCACATAGATTTTTTAGTCATTTTATAAAAGAGTGAAAAATTTATTTCGATGATGAATCGATCACCGATCATTTGAGAATTTAATCAGGCACCGGACCAATTTAAGACCCACCTAATTTGTTTCTAAGTACAAACAAAAAACTATAAATCTTGAAATAAAACAAAAATATCTATTCAATTATTTATTCAATAATCAAAGTATTAATAATAATTTTGATTCAGAAAACAATGTTCACTATTAATAAGAAGCTTTTTTAAATAAGCGTCTTTAATTTTAATCTTAAATTTTGATAACAACAAGTATCGTGCTGATAAACCACTACATATAATTAGAATAAAGGTTCACTAAGTAATATTGAAAACACTTTTTGTTTTCGAAAGTTTTAGTACGCGCTGTCTTTTATCGACTGCAAATTTGTTTGGGTTCGCCACAGCGCAGCAATTGCTATGGCAATTGCGGCTATTAAAAGTTAGACATTCGACGACGAGAGCTCAATCTGTTTGACTTTTTAGTTTTGGATATTTAGTACTATATCCAATTATACCTTGATTTGAACGTGTTAACCCACATACCCTATTAGGGTCAAAAACCTGCGTAAAAACGTTTCAAAATCTTCATCCAAATGATATTTATACCAGCGGAAATGTCTGTTCAAGAAAATCGAAAATTGTTTCCGCTGGGACATTCACAGGAGTATAATCGAATGAAAAATTTCACTTCCCCCTTTTATGTAGATTTTATTCCTTCAGTCGTCTCATACAACACAACCTTATCGTTAACGGATTATCCTTCTACAATTAGCAGTTACTCCAATTAAGCAATTATTCCTAATTTTTTAACCTCCTTTCGTCCTTCAAACTCGTTCACCTCTGATGTACCTCCAACTTTCGTGAATCCCCGATTTTGGACCTCTAAAGTCGATACACGACGAAAGGAGGAACAAAAACAAGCCGTGCTAAACTTTGAGCGGGTTAGGACATCGCGAACCGTAAAATGCATCAATGATAGTTGGATTATTTATTCATACCTGATACTATGCTTGACGTCACTATCCATTTTCGATTCTGCAATTCCTTGCTCCCTGCTACCTCATTTTCTGTTCTTATTTTATTCAAGTCCCTTTTCCACTTGCCTCCACTTCCCCCACCCCCCTCAAAGACTTTTCGTCCTTCATCTTTTCCTCAGCAACTTGTTGTGTAAATATATATATGCACAAGCGTGTATGCGTGTAAATACAGTCTGGTCAAAAGTATTATTCATCCTATAATTTTTCTATCCGGACGAAAAATCGAATATCTCGGGGAAAAAACATCGAGACCTAATTTACGAAGGATCAATTTGAAGAGAATAGAGCCAGATATATTTTGCTGATTTGTTTTCATTTTTGGGATTTTTTTGTAGCCGATACATCACTTTGAAAATGCCTTTTGAAACGAATGTATAGACCTCTTCGAAGCCCTGGTTGAAGAGAACAGAGCTTGTGATTTTGTATCATTTTATTTTTATTTTTAATTTTCTTATTGTTTTTCATTTTGTACATTAATTATATTATAAATAAAAGTACATTTTGCAATAGCTCACATTATAACTACCCAAACAAACCTAAACATTTATTATTGTTATTTATTATATTCCTCATGTTATCATTGTATTATTCATATTATTATTACTATTGTTATTATTATTGTTCTTGTCATTGGTAATCAATTTTACCGCTGAAAATGCGAATTATGATTTATAATTTATCCCCAAAAATTAGTTTACCATCTTTTTCGCACAAATATACGGTTCTTCGTCCAGATATATAGAAATTACAGATCCTCCGATACTTTTGTCCAAAGCTGTATATATAAGTAAATGTTCTTTATCCAATTAATCATTCTTTTCATTTGCCCTTACTTATCGTGCTTTACTCTCGAATCGAGTTAATCCGAATGCGTGCTCGCGCGCGCGGTTTTCATCCAATTTCCATAGACGCATGTGCGAGATGAGGATACACCAGATCCGGCCATATAAACACGTATTATAAAAATCTTTCTGAGCCCCTGAAACCTTTCCCAGGCACGTACGTGTACACGGTCACCACGTATCTTTCTTTTTTTTTCTTCTCTTTTTTTTGTTTCTACTATCCGTCGATGCCAAAGTTTAACTTTTCTCCGCCCGAAGGACGGTGTTCCCCAAAGCCCCTCCCTCCCCCTCACCCGCCTCGTCACTGTTCCACTGTTCCACCCGCGATCCCGAATATTTCCAATTGCACCCACCACGGTGATATATACCCTAAGAGCGGAAACGATAGAACGATATCGGCTCGTCTCATCGACCCTGTGTGCGCCGGTGTGAGTACCTATGTGTGTGTGTGTGTGTGTGTGTGTGTCGCTCTCGTCGTCCGGGAATTCGATTTGCTTGTTTGAATTAACGATACGCGATGAGGGGAGGACCGCACATATTGATTTTACGCTCTCAACATTGCACAATTTCTGGTTCACGGATACTGCACGTATTTATATATAATAATGATTATGATGATGGTGTTGATGATGTTGTTGATAGCAATAATAGTAACAATAGTAATAATAGTAACTAATAATAATAGTAAAAATAAAAATAACAATAATCGTAATAATAATAGTAATATTCATCATCAGCATCAAAATATTATTATGTTTGGGTTTGTTTGGTGATAAAAACGACGCTTTACAATTGAAGTATTACAATTATTGTTGTTATTATCACAGTTATAATTATTTGATTTATTATTACGACTATTGTTAATGTTATTATTATTTTTTTTATTCATTTATTATTGTCTTTTTGAAATTTATATTGCTTCAGTATTTTAGCTTTTTTTTGCGTATTTTAAATATCATTTATATTGCTATTTTCGTAGTTTTGTAGTTTATCATGATTCATTTGTTATTATACTGGGTTATGTTAAGTTTTCTTAAGTTGTTTTTTTTATCTCTGTTTTTTGGAGGAAAGTTAAGGACGTAATAAAACATATCATCATCATTTCTCTTTCTCTCTCTCTCTCTCTCTCTCTCTCTCTCTCTTTCGGTCTATTCGTATATGAAAGAGAAAATCCTGATTTGCTGTGCTAGAGAACGTTCGATTCCATGTGCTTTGAACTCCTCTCTCATCAGGAATTACGATACGTACACACGTACGTAGAATTGTACTCTGAGACCCATACGAACTCATATTTTCATGGAAAGGTGCGAATACACATGGCTGAATATGGGATAGCTAAATCCGGCCAACCCAGTCATGTCCATCGGTAATCCAGACCCTCCGACCATATTTCTACTGCGCCTCTGATCTCTCTCTTCTCAACCTCCACCCTTCCACCACTGTCTCTCTCCCTCCCTTTTCTATTTCACGAAAATTCACGCCTGCGGGAAGTTCGGTTCGCGAAAACTATTAAACTCGAAGTTACACGGATTTCCTATTATCCGTTCCCTGATTAGAGTTGGTTCGAGTACTACCAGCGTGACTGGTGTCTGGGATGTACCAACGAAACTCCATACGTGTGTATCGTTCCAAGTGCACACGCTTACCTCGAATTCTTTCGCACAATTTCACTGATTGCACTTTCCAGCCATGAAACGAGCGTTCATCCACTTTTTGTTTCTTTTTTCTTTTCTTTTTTCGTTGTAATTTATTCACGTGGGAACTCGATTAGCCTACCAGCTTTGTTCAAGAAATAAGGTGACTTTTCAAATTATCCAGTCTACGTGTACATTCGATTTACATTGTTTAATTTTGTTTTTTTTTTTTTCATTCCGTTGATAACTAATACAATTATCCATACTGCCAAATAGAAATATTGCAAAATTGAATAATTATGTATAAAGGCAGAAAATAAATTATACTGATGTTTTTTTTATAATTAGAATAACCTGGAACAACTGAAGTTATAAAAATGAATAATAATATGAATAAAGGGCTGAGAGATGATCATGATGATGGATGATGATCATAGATTTTATTATGCCCTAGTAAAAAAACTTGCGGGCTGTTCAAGAAAAAAGAAAAATATTAATAAAATAAAAACTAAATAGTAATGTAACAAAAAAACACCACAAAAATGTTTTTAAAATATTCACAGTCTTAGCACAAAAGTTAACTAAAGCTGAGGTAACTCATAACTTAAAAACAAAATTAAAACTGAAATACTGAAAAATTCTGATGCTAATGTAATGCTGAGGGAGGGATGGGGGTGGAAGGCAAAAAGACAAGGTCAAAAAAGAGTCCGATAGTAAAGCCCCACCCTTCTCCCGAACGCAGTAACACAAAAGCAAACTAACGTCTCCGCTAATTACTTGCTGGTAATTAGCCGGCAATTTGGCCTCCGCAGAGCGTGAAATAAGGGTGCGGGATAAAGTGGTGTCGCAGGACATACCAGAAGGCCGGAGACATATTGATTCCTCTGTTCTCGTGTCCCAACTTCGAGACCCAACCTTCCACTTCACACGTACACAAATTTGTAGTGGTATAAGGTGAACTTTTGATACTCAAAAGCCTTCGATATCATTACAGCAAATTGAGGAATTAGAAAAAAAATTATCGGCAACTCATCAAACTCCGTCCACCTCGTAACTTCCCTGTGATTTTGAATCTAACTGTATAGACGCGAAAAAGGACTTTTGCCAAAGTGTGTGGGTAATGCTGGCTGTCCAAACATGAATTCTAACTAGAGCTGCTCTGACAACGATGTAAAATCGTTTCAAACGGGTCGCTAATTTTAACCGGTTATATGGAGTTGGAAATTTCAAAAAATTCATTTTTTTACATTGCGTTTTTGGAACGTATAAATATGTGAGTATATTCCCTGAACATTTCAAATCGATCCAGTGAATGTTCTCGGAAATACACACGAATTTTTAAGGACCGTCAAATACGTTATTCTCAAAAGGGTGTTATCAAAGTCGGTGAGCACGATTTTTCAAAAACGGTTCAACCGATCGGCCTAAAATTTAAACACAACTTTGTCAGATATATTGTCCAGGTATTGATCGTAGGAATAATATTACCGATTATTCTTTCTATTTTTTTAACGATTAAACGAACAAAATTTTGTTGAAAATCGAAATTGTTTCTTTCCATAGTCACCATTTTGTGAAAAATTAGAATTTCGATTATTCCTTCGATCAATACCTGGATTCATCTTTCCCCTCAAAGAATCTTTTTGGTTTTTTCATTTTAGATAATCCAAACCGGAGATACTTCGTTCACCGTCGGACACTTTTTTTTCGAGGACCTCCATGAGACTTCCTGCAGCAGCAATGTTAACGAATATTTTTGGAAATAAAAAATGTCAATCTAAAGCTAAAAGATGCCACTACACTGCCCAATATTTTTCGTTTCGTTGAAATAAAATTTGTATCCAGAAAAAAATCGTGATAAAAACGACTTTTTTGGCCTTCTAATTGTATATAACACCTTAACCAAGTCCTTGAAACGCTCGGTACGAGAATATGCTTTACGGCTATGGAGACTGCCGTCGAGGTCATCGGGTCGCTTTCCTATTTCGAAAAGAACTGCACCTCCAACATGCAAAATTGGTACGGATGAACTACACAATAGTGGCTAATTACTTTGAGCAAAAGTCGAACGAGTTATCAACTGTTTTACCGAGGCTAATCAGAGATCGTTTGAAAGTGACGAATTCAATTATTCTCCGCGATATCCATGTGGAGCGAGTCATTCGGGGCAAGTGTGCGCACCGTCTGTAACTCCAAATGGGCTTTGGGTGGTTGGACATTTTCCGCCGCCGGTTAGACGCGGCTGAGTGCAGAATTAGTTTGTATCGTCAAAAGCGACTGCGCGGAGTTTTTATTTATTGATTTTTTATTAACAAAATAAAAACGGACGAACCAAAAATGACACGTTTTTTTTTTCAAATGTACGCGAAGATCTTCCGAAGACTTTTGCAACGTGATAATTATTTGGTTAAATGGCACGACAAGTTTCTTTTTTATTGTTGAAAAATTCATTTCTAGAAAATAACGAGTTTGAGAATTGCAAAGTGCGCACGCTTGACCCAACCGACTTTTTTCTTCACTAGAAGATCTCTCGGAGCTGTCAAAAAGTAAATATTCGTTGGAAAACTTAAAATCGTCGTGAAATATCGTATTCCGTGCAAATAGACGAAATCGCAATCCGGGTCAACTTCCGGGACGTAAAAACTGGATGGGAAAGTTCACTATCACCATCCTTATTTTGAGTACATTTTTTTCTTCCGCCTATTTTCCGGTTGAACGGGCGACAGGTTGGTAGGAGTAATATGGAGAAAAAACGAAGCTGTCATCGTCCCATTGGCTCCTTGTGTACACGGTAATCCCCTCGGCGTTACGAGGGGAGGTGAGGACCGTGCCAGCGGTTTCTCCCTTCCAAACATAATTAAATGAATTACTCTGCCTCCCGGAGATTTTCTAATTTGCCCGAAACGAGCTCGTCCGTATATATGCATTGCATTAACGTCCGACCACTTTGCGATTTTCCAAACCGCAGAAAAACACGAGAAACAAAAGGAAAAAACGAGGGGAATGCGGAATGAAAAATAATAAAAAAAAATAACCGGAAATCCGCTCCCAAGCAACGACCACATTGAGGGAGAAACAACCAACGACGTAAAAAAAAAAAAAAAAAATAAACGAAAAAAGAAAAATAGGAAAATGTCGAGAAATACGGAATCCTGCGAATTCGTACGTTCAATTATACTTCGAGATGAGATTCGAGCCGGAGAGAAGCCCGGATGACAATCTCTTTCGTACAGTAACGAAAATGATCCGTTATTCAAAGTTCATCGTTGCGAAGTCGTTAGCGTGCACGGCCAGGCATCGATATACGTAGTTAAGGGGCCATGAAGCTTTTGTACCATCCACGCAAATACAGGGTGACCGGAAATTCCATCTATTCCCTGAATGGAGCCTAAAATGACGTACCAAATTTTAATGAAATCCTATATTTAACTTCTAAAAAAAAAAAACAATTTAAAAATCGTGAAATCAGGATTCAGCGACTAACAAACTTTGACCTTCATGAAGCTCTCTTTCAAATAACTTTTGAAATATTTCTTGCAACGTAAAAGTCGAATTACGAGTCACCGTGTGCATTCGCATAATATATTTTGAAATTAAACATAAAAAAAGAATTTTTAAATAATACAATTGAAAATATAAAAAATCCTACACACGTGCATAAAAAAAAAAATAATAAAAAATACACTCGTGTGTAAAAGATTTTGAGTAATCACCGATGAATCGGTAACTCAAAATTGGCTTTTTATATTACCGTCTTGAGTGACCTCTAAAATAACCATTTTCAAGGTCAAATATTCGATCACCCTGTATACCCGCAAACTTGGTAGTATTCGGTGTACGTCATACCCGTGATGAAGGACGTCGTCTTGTTGGTTCTCCGGATCGTCAACTGCAGACGACCGTTCCACCTTTGGTCCTGTATACTCCGAGACGACGAGGGTGATGTCATTGAGAGATGTGACGACCAAAAAGAGGCGGGGGGGTCTTGCGGGTAAATCTTACTTGCAGATCATGAAAGAGGAGATCTTATGTTCCGGCATTTACCTAGCTCACGCATCCTGAAAATTTGTATATGCTCCCGTACTCACCCGAACAGCTGGACGAGAAGAAACGAGGAGGATGTCTGCCTGTGTGCAAAATGAGGCAGAATAAGCGAATGGGATAGAGAGAAAGAGAGAGAGAGAGAGAGAGAGAGAGAGAGAGAGAGAAAACACCATTAAGGTGTAACGAGAGCGAGAAGCTAGGATAACGAAGCTAAAAGGCTGAAGGTGTGATAGTCGGAGGGGAGGGAAGGGAGGGGGAAGAGAGAGTTCCCATTAAAAGTCTACTATGATCAGAATAATACGTTCGGGCATTCGATTATATGGAACGAAACTTTTTGAATCATCCTTTTCTGCTGTACGTATAACCACACTCCTCTTAATGAAGTTTCTGAGACTAATGCTGTCTCGGTTAAAACTCGCTCGGATTCAAAGCCTCCTCTCCCAGGTATGAAATTAACGCCACGAAACATGGCGAAACGAATTCACGAACGAAAGATAATTCAAAGATTTTCCTATAGTTTTTTTTTAATACTTGATAGTAACGTTTTTATTTATTTTTTATTTGATTTTCAAACGGACGTACGTTGATAATAAAAATCTCGAACAAGTGACCAATGGGATCGATCCGGAGATAAATACTCGTTTCGATTTTTGAAATCTAGGCAATAGAAAAAATTAGATATGACATGGAATCTTTGTAATGGTTATTCACGAGCTCATTTATCAATACTTTAATTATATCAATTATTGACAAGTTATGATGAAATCATGATTAATTCTTAATTAAAATGAAATAAGAATTGTTTATAAATAAAAGAAAAATAATAAATTATGATGAATAAAATTGAAATAATAATGCCTTATAAATATAAATTTAAAAAATGAATTGCTAAAAAAATTAATAATTGTTTTGTGTAATTTTATACAAAATTTTATTAACACTCATAAAAATAATTATCCAAACTATTTTTTAGTCAACTAAATACTCAGAAAAAAAGATTTTTTAACCCTCACTTTTTTTTGTCATATAATCCTAACCCCTCAATCAACCAGTTTATCCATGAGTGGTACCACGTGACGTCCGATCGTGCTACTAGACGACTCAGACACAGGATTTAGCCAAGTCTATCCGGAACGCGCACGGAAGGGCGAGGATTTTCTCGTGGATGGCAAACCCATACGTTGGCAGGGGTAACGAAGCGCTCGTGGCCACTTCTCCTAGATCTGTGCTCTAACGGTTTTCGGGAACACGTAAAACAAACGCTTTTAGTCGGAATTAAACCTCGGCGACTAAATCTATGTGTATGCTTTCGTTGGTTGCACAAATCTGCGTTTTATGCGCGCGCGCATATACACACATACCTATGTATACGTATATATATATACACATACATGTATATACAGTGTTGCTCAAAAGTATTAGACACCCCTTAAGTTTTCTGTCCCGACAAAAAATCAGAAATTTTTTCGCAAAGACAATCGTACACCAATCAACGAAACGGACATTTTTAAGATCACAAATCAACCTCCAATTAGTTTATTCAATTCAATTTTTCCAATTTTTTTGTGCCCGGTAGGTAATTTTGAAAACATCGATTCTTCACAATTTTTGTACTTTAGAAAATGGCCCACTCGACTTTGAAACACAGTGCTATCATAATTTAGTGACAAGTTCTTTGAAAAGGACATCGTCAGCTTTAATTACGTTCTTTTTTTTTTGAAATTTTCCAATTTTTTGTTCGCTGAGTAATTATATTATTTTTGAAAAAAAAATAAATAAAATAACACCGACAGCGTTCCAAGAAGCCAGTAACTTGCGGTGTACCTTGAAAACTAGTAGGTTGAAATATTTAAATAAAAGAATAAAAAGTTAAACTCGTTATTTCAGAGCCACTAAATTTTCTTAGATTTTTTGTGTTCCTATTTTTGCCGACTGTTAACCAAAAACAGATGCAAAGAAATTTCGGGGTAATATGTAAAATAATTGACGATTTTTTTGTCCAAGAGACATACAGGGTGTCCAATACTTTTGAGCACGACTGTATAGATATACTTATATATATATATATATATATATATATTTACATTTCACTCTTTCTCACTATCGTGCCATTGGACTGCTCTTGCAAGTTTCCAAATCCGTGCGACTTGCATTAATATTCATGGAGGCTGTCGCATTTGGAGTAGTGCACTGCAGGCGTCCGGGAGCACTGTACCTGTGATATAAGTATAGCTCTGGATACGTACTCGCGTGGATACCTGAAGAGAGAGAGAGAGAGAGAGAGAGATCGCGATAGATGTGTAAGGGTGGTACATCGGTGTGGTTGGTGGTAGAGGACGAAGTACTTGGGCGCGTTCCCCGAGATATACCAAAGTAAATGGGAAGTCAGAAGCACAGCGTGCACAGTGGGAGATGCAGAAGCACACCAGAGATGCAGAAGCAGGAGTGCGAAGCCTCCGGGAAGCTGATGTGCCTCTCCCTTGCGAGCTGTGTACGCGAGGAGCAAAGAAGTGACGTCGAGTTGTCCTTGAGACGCTTATATCGGAGAAGAAAGAAAGAGAGAGAGAGAGAGAGAGAGAGAGAAAGAACGAATGAGGGGGGGGGTGAGGAGGTGGAGAAAGAGCCTGATATCTTGTCCTGGACGCGTTAACGATCTACCATTTTTCTTCTCTTTTCCTCTTTCCCCATATATCTCTTCGTTCGCCAGACACTCGGCGAACTTACGAGCGCACTGCTCCCGTCCCGCGAAGTGTGTCCTTCGCACAATAAAGCCTTGGGCCAAGTGCGAAGATATCGAAAGTTGATGGATCGCATTGAGGATGGGAAAAAACGTCAATGATAGTTCGTACCCTGTCTCTCAGCTTGGTCTTCATCCTTGCCTCAAATACAGTCGTGTTTTTGTCAACTTGAACATCGCTACCAAACATCCGTCACGGTAGTTGAGAAATGACGTCAAGATGCCTCTGTTAGGAGAGAATCATTCAGTTTACTCATGATGGAGAGCCAATATCAAAGTTTCGGTGATGTTTTTTTTTTCTTGTAATTTTTCACTGGTTCACGTATTCGGTATCGTAAATTTTCGGTTATACCATCTGTCTGGTAAGAGCGTGTACGACCACATTTTTCTTTTACTGAATTTTGTTGGGCGTCTTACGAACATTGGTAGAAACGGACGTGATATTGGTTGTAAGTACGATATTGATGCTTCATGATTTTTAACGATGAAGATGATCGCAGCTATTGTCGATTGCAAAGCATCATTACGATTTTTATGACTTTACGTGTCTTGAGAATCACCGTACACGCTCTTGTCAAACAGATGGAACGGAAACGTTTTTTTTTTTGTTTTTCGAAAATTATTCGATGGATGAAAAATGCGAGCGGTAAAAGATAGATCGAAAAATACATGAGTACGGGTTATGTGGTCAGAGCCAAACGGGAGTACTTGAGATTCGTGACTTTCGGCGTTCCTCAAGCGAAACGGAGCGGAGATCGGAAGAGGGCAAGATTGCACAGAGGAAAATGGTCGGTGGCCAAAAATGCGTACGTGAAGAAGCTCGCGTGGATACACATACACACACACAATGCTTTTGGACAGTAAATCGCGAGGGGGAAATGTTGGATGAAATTGCCATGCGAGTTCTGGTCGTCTTCGTTGTCCTCGTTGGCTGCACCCTTTCTTCCTCTTTCATCCATGTGTCGTCGTGGTCGTTTTCTCAGCAGGAAGAATCAGCGGAGAAAGACAGAGAAAGAGAGAGAGAGAGAGAGAGTGAGAGAACGAAGGGAGTCAGAGGAATCCTCCCCTTGACTTTTCTACTGTTCCCTGCGTGTTCCAATCTCTTATCCACCCTTTCTTCCTCTCTCTCCGCTTTGAGGTCTCTCCCTATCTTTCCATCTTTATCCGTTGGTCTTCGTCTCCACAGGACAGTGAGTTGGCGAAGAGCTCGCGAGCAAGAGGTCGAGATAAGTGTACAATGGCGAGTCAACCACTCTCTCTCTCTCTCTCTTTCTCCCTTCCTCTCATTCTTGGTTAGACTTGATAAGATCGGGCCGTGGTCATTACGAGTGTCTCACAGCGGGGGACATTGCCTGGACATGTCGGGTTTCGACTCTCATCTCAGGAGCACCCCTTCCCTCACTCTTTTTTCTTATTCTTCCACTTCTCCCTATTCTTCCTCTTCTTCTTCTTATTCTTTTCGGGCCAGCTCATTCTTTTTTCACCACGCTCGCTTTCTCATCTTGTTCAGCCTTCAGCCTTACAATCAGAGGTCCCCCGGACCGAGCGGGAGCTCAATCGTCCAGCCAACCTCGTGCAGAACATTCGGCCTCAACATAGACTCGTGGGGTGAGACTTTGGAGTTCTCCTCGACGATTCCACGGACACAAAAAAAAAGCATGGTACGACTGGGTATCCTGACACGAGCATACATGGGTCATCCCGAGAGTCCTGGTCTTAGAGAACGTCCAGACACAAGCCCTTTCACTGAGTCTGGCTTGCCACTGATACTTACATGTCCTTTCACTATCCTAACCCTGCTAGTGCTTTCTGAATTATCGCCCAATCCCCTGGCAATTGTTCCAACTCACGAAGCACCGATAATCGAGCTTGTTAAGATACGACGTCTTAACGTGTCGTAGAAACGTTATTAGGACACTGGATTATTAAATCGTAATCGCTCGATAGTGGATTGCCCCGAAAACATCAGCATCCAATGTCATCATAAGATCATGATTGGTAAACGATTCCTGGAAGGATGCCCAATCGAAATTCCACTCTCTTCAGAACTGTTCAATTGCCAAAAAATCTTTTTATCAATCACCGTAGCTCCCGAAAATCTCTAATATGAAAAATCCACTTTGAAGGGTTCAAGTATTGAAGAAAATCTGGAGTTTGGCTTCTCCATTCAACTGTCAAAAGATCTTCCAGTTTCAAATAAAAAATTCCACTTTTTTAATTCAATTAAGTCACCGCTGAATTAATTTTTAATTAAACCGTCCGCATTCTTTTTCCACCCAACTGTACCATCACCAAAATTCGTGAAACGAGATATAGGGGCATCGCGGCAGAAAATCTTGATCGAATATTCGACCTTGTTGAGTAAAACTCTTCAAACCGGATCTGATGACGCATGAAGCTAGATTGCGGTGTACAATTAAACATTGGAGGTATATAACGATACGAAGGTATCGTATTATTGAAGCTACGCGTGTGCGGCGTGTGGAGTATTGATTTCCACCGATATCAAATTGTCCAACGTTCATCTCGAACTATATACACAAATTTTCAACCCTAAAGGAGCCCCAGGGCTCAATTCGATATCTGCATGCGTCGTTTTTTGTTTTTTTTTTTACCAGGCAACCCCCAATAGCCATCAGCTGAAGGCAGACATTATTCCTGCTCTTTCACGCGCTACCCGTTCGCGACGCAAAAAAAAAAAAAAAGAAGAATCGTTGATATCGTTTCGGAGCATTCAGCAAGAATTTCCGATCGAAGGGAGGGCGCTTTCCCATCGAAATTTTCCCACGTCACACGTCCGGAAGTTACGAAAAAGTGGCCCGGATAAAAAAACGAATCTCCGATAGCTCACGGCTACTACGTGACTTCTTCATTTTCTTCCTACGCCCGCACTTTTATCCGGAATTAAAAAAGAAGAGGCAGGTTGGGTGGTTCGGAAAAAAGGAATACAAAAGACAATGATATACGAGTGAAAAGTCAGTTTGCGTCGCACGCTGTCCTACAATAATCCGTTGTGGCGGAGGCAAAACCGAGGCGTTGCAGATACATAGATAGACGAAGACCAAACGAGAAGAGAAGACTCGAGAGGAACGAAGAGGCCGGCTTCATCCACCTGACTCATTTATCTTCTTTCCGACATTTCCCACCGAACTCCACACACGTTTTATCCACGGCCAGCGAGTGAAATATAACGCCGAGACCCGTAGAAGGACCCTCGTCGCGTGTGCGTTGCGACGAAAGTCAGAGCGAGATGGAAAAAGACGAAAAATAAAAAAAAAAAAGATAGAAAGGAAATAAGAGGATCTAAGCCACTGCAGGATATAAAGAAAAAGTCCCTTCCGGCTGTCTCTTCACGAGAGTTCAGGTGTGAACCGCGCTATACTCGAGCCACATAATCAGCCCTGGAAATCGGAAGGAACGAAAAGAGATTCGAAAATACGACGAAAAAAAAAAAAAAACGAGGCCAATAAAGCGTCAGGAATGTACCGTAAGCAAGCCCCATACAAAACCCATTTTTATGAGCGACCAAGATTTCGACGATCGACTTTTCGATCCTGATAGACCTGGATTGGGAATTGGACTGTACCATTGTCGACCCGAGTCAACATTGTGAAAACTCCTCCATTGAAAAATGCGGAAAAAAAAATCTTATATTCAATCATCGGAATTAGAACATCTCTCGGATTTTATTCACGTTCCGGATCCCGAAGGATATATCGAGATTAAAAAAGAAAACGTTACTTGTCTCACGGATTCAGGCTTGATATAGAATGAGATCGTCCACCGGGATAAAATCTCGAACGGAGAGGAAAAAGAATAAAAATAGAGAAGAAAAAAATATCCGGCTCGCGTTAAAGATATGAAAAGATGAATTCGTACTTTATTGAATAAAGGCGGGGAAGCTTCACGGTGACTACGGACTTTTCAAACGTCGCGTCTGGAACGCCGTTTATATTAATTTTTTTTTATTTCGATCCATTGCTTTTCTTTATTAAGAAGAATAAGTCCAGGTCTTAAGTAAAACGTTAAGTTCTGAACTCAATAAAAAAAAAACAATATTACAATTTGTATTTAAACGTTTTATGCAAATATTTTTTGTATTATATCTGTATGAAATATAATTTTATACAATTGTAATGTTGTATAATTTGATAGCAAAAATCAAGAATTTTGTTATAAAATTTTACAAAACAAAAAATATACTGTAAAAATATAAAAATGTATTATCCAAACTCGACGATTTTGAATATGGGGATTCAAATGATTTTTCCAAAAACATAAATTTGAAGGTTCCTTTTCTGAAACGCGATATTTTTTTTCAGTACCTTGTTTTTACTATTGTCGAAAAATTATCCATGGCAGATTTCGTATAAACCACAAAATAAAAAAGAATATTTTCGTGAGTTTCGTAGCTGAAACGTTCGACACGAAATTTTATGATTTCGAAAAAGAAATCTTTCAAGCTGGATTTCAACATGTAATTTTGAACGTTAAGGAAAAACATGACATCGAACGACGCCGAAAATCATTGGTGGTGATAATACACATTATGTAGATACGAGCTTTCTCGAACATCCTGTCTCGATATCTACACGTAAAAGCAAATGAGTTCCGAGACGACGAACACCGAAACGCTCGGGAATCCGATCAGCAGAAGATCAGGCCTGTCTACACCCACCTGCTAATTTCTGCGGCTATTAGCCACCGGTCTGAATATAAATCGGCATATTACCGCCTGGGAGAAGGAGCCTTCCAGCCGCAGGAGGCATTCTGCACTTCTTTCTCATTTGCTAATCAGAATGAAAAAGTGCCAGCTCCGTAATCTTCCGAGAAGCGAGGAACCGCGTTCGAAAATTAAAAAAATTGCGGAACTCGACAAAAACAACAAATAAAACGAAGTGCACAATCTTCTTTTTACCATTTCATAGAAAATAATGAAAAAAGGTTGAAAGCTGCAAACAAGGGGGCAAAATGCAACGTTACTTACGTTCAAAGTATACGAAGTTCGTTAAAAAAAATAATGCGATTTATCATTTGTATCGAAAACTATTTATTTTTTCATTAATATCTATTTTGTCATCTTCAAAATAATTTACGTTGGGTATATTGCAATCGTGGCGAATCTCCGTCTTTTCGTGGCTTTTTTCAGTTTTCGATACAGAAAAATATCATCGGGTGCGAAGTCCCATTTTTTTGTCCAGATCAACCTGGTGATAGCTCTTTGAAGACATTTATCGTAACTTTCGTAATTATTGATATTTCAATTAAATAATTAAAACAATTTTTTATTTTCTCCGACTAAATGATATTTTTTTACGAACTTTGTTACATAAGTTCTTAAATTCAACAAACATACAAACAAGTATCAAAACGGTTTATTTAATTATCTTATTCGTTCTTTCCGAAGTAATTTTTCTAAATGACGTGCTTTTTTAGATTAATGGTTTTTAAAAAATAATACTCCCGATTTCTAGATTGATTATTTAAAACAAGTTATAACCCCTTTTTACCCTGTATTTTTAAATAACCTGCTTGTCAAAAGAAACCCTTATCTATTAACAATAGCAAACGAGTATTTTCCAAAATAATCCTATTTTTCCAATAAACCTATTCTTTTTAAATATTCATATTTTGTCAAAATAATAAAGTTCGAAGATTGAGATAGAAAAATGAAACGTACGAGCGACGATTTCCGAATAATTTCGAATCGATATACGAAACTACGATATTTCAGCGTATTATGACGGTTGGTTGGTTCCAACTGCTCCCGTAATCCCTCATTCAACATGTTCCGTCAAAATTATAAACCTCATTAAATTTTTCAATTGTACATCCGTCTCGGGGATTGTAGACTGTAGGTTGAATATATGCAATACAGACGGAGGGGGGGGGGGGGGTCACGGAAAACAGTCGTGTATTTGACGCGCACGTCTGACAAAGCCCGGCTATATAGACTTAGATTTCTCGTGCTCCCGATGGAATTCTCGTGGGACGTTCGGAGCCCGATCTCGTGACTAGCGACATATTTGAGGGAGGATGGGGTTCCCGAGCTCGCGGGAGAGATATTAGGTCCCTACATGACGTCGGGCCGCACCGGAGAACCGACAGGCACACCACGGAGAATCACGTTCTTATTGCTTTCTTCTTTTGACGTACAGACACACACAGACCGATATAAGGACATGTGTACGTTCTCATACTCGGACATAAACCTTTCCTATTAGTGGGAACGACTTTCCGTGATGGCTCGTCGCCTCGCAATTCATCCACCTTATTGAGCGACATCCCGAGCATCAAAGAAACGTTCCATTCAACGAGAACAAAAAAAAAAAAAAATAAAAAGAAACGAATTTAATTTAACATAAATAACGATTATTCGAACGATGTCATGAATTTTGGTTGGAATTGAAACGGTGAATCGCTAGAAAATTGTAAATCGAAACTGAAACATCCATCGGAGTGACTTATGGAGCGGAATCGATGATAACATTTTTATAGAGATAGCCAATCGTGGAATCACAACTTGTGATTAGTGGGCTTGCCTAACCAGAGGATCATAACGGAGCGTTTCATCTGTTCCGTTTCTTTACCGATCTATGTAGGGAGGTTTCCATTTGGTGGAACGAATGCGCAATCCCGTTGCGTTCAAGGCTATCATCATTCGATAATGATTGAGAGAAACCAACGTTTTCCGGAACAATGACCGATGCTATCGAAACCCCAGTTTTCTCCGTAGCTGTTCTAACGCCAAAGAATCTTGAGCTGATTAAACTAGTATTGGATAAATATTAAACAATTGACAGAGTTCTTGAAAATTTGAGCAATTATGGTTCTCGATTAAATTAATGGATTGAAGGAATGCATGAATTAGTCCAGAATTTTTAACATGAATTATATTAAATTAGCGATTGTTTATTTATCCAGTGTCCGATGTATCTCAAACACTCGAATTTTATCAAGAACTCAAATTGTTCTGAATTTTCTTTTTGGCTAGCAAAATCACAAACCAGTGAGGATTTAAAAAATGTCCAATATTAGTTATTTCATTTTGAGACCTACAGAGATCTCCAAGGCAATGTTTATTGTCCAGCAGATATTTTTTTATTTTTTTTTATGATGACTTCAGTGAAATTGAGACGATTAGGGAGTTTGAGATAACATGTAAGAAAATGGCTGTTGGTAGAGTTGCTGATCTACAGTACTTCAACACCAGGTCCAACAAGGATCTTTCCTATTTCCGTCTCGACTTCTCGATCCCCTAGAATTTCTGTTGGCTCTCGACGGTTTAATGCCCGAGCGTCTGCCAGTCTGGCACTTCGTCGTTGGATCTTCGAGAGTTCGAGAGCGTTGTCTAAATCTCGCAGGTTCGTGTCTTAGATCAAGACAGGTCTAAACTTCAGACTTAGCCCACATACACTAAGCCTGTTCCAAAAGACGTTAAACGTACATGAACGTTTACACACGTGGAAATACGTAGAACAGAGAACTCGTCTAATCTGACGTGCGACATGACAGATATCCCCTGAATTACCGGACACGAAGTGCACAAATTAATTTTAATTTCGGCTGGTGGAATTTACAGCTTTGGGCCCTTAGTGATACCAACGTCACCAGGAAGCCTTCGTGATTATACGTTTTCGTGTGGGTACGTGTGGAAAGACCAGGATGAAGCTGTCACACGTATGTAACATTGGCTATCAGCGAGTCTAGCCTGATCGTAAGATCGTACGTTTTGTTAAAAAAAACTGGTTGAACGAAAAATTGACCCAAAATGGGGAAGTGAATAAACGAGAATAAATCGTTTGAATTACGAATAACTGATTTAATAATAAATTAAGGCTTAACATCTTTTACATTTTTAATTTTATATTTAACTTGTAGATGTTCAATTTTTATTGAATTATTATTTAATTTTAATAATTCATGATAACTGACTTCCCGGTCAGTAGTAAAGTGTAAATTTATAAAAGCAGAATCACTATTAATCAATGGCTTAATCGATTAAAAAAAATCTTATTTTTTAAATGTAATTAACATGATCGAATCGTTTTGTCAATTAATGTCATCAATTAATTATGACTTTATTGAAGGCAACTAATTGGATATTTAAAAATTGCACAATTAAAATGAAAATTGATTAGGGCAATTATTAAACAATAATTGTCTAAATCTCTATATATATTAAGTATTCTAATGATTACTGATTAATTCATCGTTATAATAAATCTTTTCTTATTTTGTAAATTGACTCAATGTATATTGGGAAATCAATAATCGCTCAATTAATTTGCAAATTAATTTTGGCAATCGACAATTTTCCAAGAACTCAATACGCATTGAGTTTCCTATTATTTTAATTTTAATTATTCAAGTTTACTGAATAATTTATCATAAAAATAAAACGCTCATTATTTTATAAATTGACACAATATGTATTGATTTTTTGCACTGCAATCTACTGCACTGATGGATTAAGAATCTTGGCAGTTTGATCTTTCACCAACGTTTGACTCCCAACAACATTGTTTTTCGTCGAAACAAAATGGCAGAGCGGAATTTTCCGTGAACGATTTTCCATTTATACCCGATTCGATAGGATCAATCTACTGTATAAATCGGTACAAAAAATTGTACGATCTCGATACGGTGACCGGTGTGGTACGATCGAACGAGAAAAGCCCTCGACATTCCGAAGCTAAAACTTCGTGAGCGATACGAGATCGGACTCGTTGATAGCGGCACGTTGGTGTATATCGACATGATTCTTTCTACGAATCAAAGACCGATCAATCAATGACAAAGCAGATTATTTTCTTTTATACGTGTACATAAAGACAGCCGAAATTACATGCTGGTCCTACGTACGATGCTGCAGACCCCACCCCAGTTTCCCCCACTTCTCCCATGAGACAAGAAAAAAGACACAAAAAAGGAATGACAAATACCATTGTGCGATCTCACGGTAAAGAGTAATCCGAATAAGCTCGACCTCGAAGACCGTAGTTATCGTCGAGAAAAAAGAAATTGGAAAAAAAAACGAAAGAAGAGATTAGAGGATGGTAAGAACACGTCGAAAGCCAGAGAATATACGATATAGAGAAAGGGAACGAGATACGGAAAGGGTATTAACTGCATGGTGTACATGGTGCCCAACGTGGATCCAAGAAATTCGACTTTCAACTCTGTAAAAGATGTACCACGTGACACGTGTGTGCAACAGAAATTGATTTTTTTTTACACCGCCGTTCTTAGAGGATAAAACATTTTCGTCGTAAATTTGAAACAGCAATCTCTGCGTTTACGAATTTTACAAATAATGGTGATTGATTTTTCATTGAACAGTTAAACGTGGATGAGGGAAGTAATTTAGAAAATTGTTGAGGTTATGTCGAGCTTCGAAGGGTCCTTTATGTTTGACATTACGTGAAATCGAATTTGTCCAAATTAATGTCTAAACAAGTTACACGCTTTGGTGGGCGTTGTTTTTAAAAACTTTTTTACAAAATCAGATTTCAAGGACTTCGAGGAATTTAGTTTGAAGAACTTTTTTTGGAAACGAGATTTCAAGGAACTTTATACGAAATTAGATTTGAAGCACTTTATAAAAATTTATTTCGAAGACTTCAAGAAACTTCCCTTCAAAGACGTGTGGTATAAAAAATTATATTAAAATTCTTAAAAATTGAAATTTTTATATTTTTCAATTATAAATCTGCGTATTTCAATCAAAATTACTTCTTGGGTGAACTTAAATTTAAAAAATTCAATTTTCAATAACAAATCGTCGCTGTCTAGCAAAATTATCAATTACTTTTGGTATGATCTTCTAAAAAACTGGCAATCAACTTATCCTACACAAGAGACTCAAAACAATTGTGAAATGTACTTCGCGCACTAAATTTTGGGTTCCATCAACAATGATTACATTGTCCAATGAAGAATGATTACATTGTCAAATAAAATGATTAATTTCACCAATTTTGGTGCAGCCTGTAGAAGTGGCTGGAAAGGATCTTGAAGCGTACGAAGTTTTGTACGGTTGTTAGTGGAGCCTTTGGCCCCTGGTCTTCGTGTCATGCCTTTGGCTCGGTTGTGTTCTGTACCCTCGCCCAGATTATTGCGATATCTCGGGAGGCACAATGCCAGGCAATTATTAACCTGCAGAGCGAGCTTTCTTGATGGGTCAGGGGATTTCACGGTGCACTATTCTGGTCTTCTTTTGCAGCTCATGAATACGATATACGTAGTGAACCGGTTGAATCACACGTATGTCGATATGTGTATCGCATTGTGTCCGGGTGAACTACCGTTTGGGTTAGTCTACGATTCAACAATCAGACAAAAAGAAACTAAAGATACTCAAGTTCCGGAATAAGTCTTGTTACTACCACCCCGAATGCATGACAGTCGTCGTCTCCGATCTACGGTCGCCATTTGGTGGCCCGCGCACCGGCAGATGTCATTTCGCCGCGGATGAAACAGCGGGAAGTCCCTCGTTCAAACTACCCGAGACTGTCCCACGCATGTGGGCCTCAAGGTACACGCAATGTGTCATTACTCCTGGCAGAGAGCCTCGTTCCAACTTGATCTCTTATCTCCAGCCATCTTCCAGTCTATCTTCCAAGAAGATTTCGGTGGAAGAGCCAAACGATGATGGTGGTCAATGTACATTTTTTTTCACCAGTCATCCATCCAATGCCTACTCGATGATTCATTTTTAATCGGGTCTGCTTAACGCGCTGGGAATCGTCATTTTTGGTTCCGGAATGTTAGGATTAGAAGGATCCGAATATTCTGATCATGCTCCGAACGAAGTGTCTCGAAGTCCCAATTATTCTAAAGTCAGAACATAACCCACCTTTTTCTAAAATCCATTGTACTCTGTTAAAGTTTCCAGCATTGGAACGCGACGAAAATGATATTTTCTTTAACGTCCGAATTCTGTTTGGGATTGCGCAGTCACCACACAACAGTCTATGTCTATGACAACGTGTCTGTGTCTGTGACAACGAAAATACAACAGTCTATGGCTATGACAACGAAAATAAAACGATTTAAAAAATCTCAATGTATTCCATTCCTATACAAACTTCAGGCTCATTCTATTTTGAATATCAGATGACCCCATATTAGGTGTAGTAAAAATAAATCCATTATTTTTCGGAGTCAACCAATTACAAAATGAAAGTTTGCTTAGTACGACATCTAATCTTTCCAACGTCATCTAGTGTATTCCGATCGGACTTATACACCGCCAAATGAAGAAACTAAAGCAATCTATTAGAAAAATCATGGATTTCTTTCTACTACATCTAATATTTGCTTTGGTGAGCTGTATGGGGCTGCTATGGTGTCGCGAACAAAAAGCTAGTGACGAGTACGAGATGATGAACCGAATTGGGCAGGCTGGTTTTGAGCTGGTAACGCAATGGAGAGAGAGAGAAAGAGAGAGAGAGAGAGAGCAGACGAGACATTTTTTAAGGGGTTCCCCCTTGACACTAATAAAGATTCCGTTAGTGGTTTCGCCATGAGAATGAGGCCCCTCTTGTTGACGAGTATAACGCACATAGCTCTACCACCTTTTTCGTTTTTTCCTTTCTATCCTTTGCTTACCCATCTCTCTTTCTTTCTCTCTCTCCCGTTCTCTTTTGCCAGCCACCCCCGTCGAGCACTCACCCCAATTGTCCTATCCGCCTTATATACCCTAGGCACGAGCGTCTCCAACCACGGACGCAAGTGACACGCAGGCGATGCGCCAACTTCTTGTTCATTGCGCCCTTCTGTTTCCAAACGACGGATGTATGGGTATCCCGTATGTCTCGCTTTTACCTCGCCTGTTTTGCCCTCGTAACTATCCTACCGTCTCGGCTGGTGCTGCTTTTAAAAAGGCACCACCCTGTGCCACCGAACTACTAAACGCTCTAGTTCCGGGCGCCAACTTAACCCCTATAATTCCTCGTGTCACACAGTACCTATCTCTCTCTGTCTCTCTGTCTGTCTTATTCTCTACCTTTTGCTGTCCTCATTCAAGAGACATAGACGTTCCTTTATTCGCTTCCCCTGTCCATTAAGAAAATTCGTTTCTAGACCGCGTAATATCTTGTCACACATAGTCATGGTCGATTAAACTGAAACGTACTAATTCTTTGACCAAACACACGTTTTTATTAGGGTAGTACTAACGGATTTACTCGTCAACAATAGATCTATAGCTTTTTGAGTCTGGAAATAGAAAAATACAATAGAGAAATAGAAATAGAAATAGAAAAATACAATTCCGAGAAAAATGATTTTAAAGATTGTAATCCCGCGTAGTCTCGTTCCGTTCCCTTTTTTACAAGAAACGTTCTTACCGACTGCGCTTGCATCCTTCCCAAGAATCAATACATTTTTTAACTTGTCACTTGTTCACTGCGCTAATTCGTAACCTCCGTCGCTACGATAGTTACCGTCAGCTGCAGCAGGGAAAAATGTCCAAAAAATATTCTAGAAAAGTTTTCTGCATTTTCCCAGTCTAATTTTGTATTTTCGACAAAAACTCGGGCATATTCGTAATCAGCAGAAAATTTCTGATCAAATAGACCCTTTTAAGAGTTTAAAAACGCAAAAAAATATTTTTCCCTTTCCCCGGCCATCTTTTCCGGAATCTCAAAAATCACGATATTTCAAAAGGTCGTACAGTGGGCTTCTTATTTGCTATGGACTTTCAATGGATGAGTTTGGAAAAGGTTTTTGCCTAACTTAAAAAATGGCGTTGGATTTATATCGATACCTCTTATAGTTTTTCCGGGAAGTCCACTCGAAAAATCGCAAAAAAAGAGGCAAAGGGGTATGTATGGAAAAATT
>JAPYZI010000651.1:0-58761 GCA_030523105.1 Ophioninae sp. A BG-2022a
GAATTCGCGCGCGGGGCGCGCCATCCGTCGGTAGTTACTCGCAGCGCAAAATCCCAAAATTGTCATTACCGACGTAACGAGGTGCCGCGTCACAAGTTTGAAACGTGTTCGTAATTCCCTTAATGCCGACGTGTCTTGGTCAGCAATTTTTCGTCACTCGCTTGTCAAATCACTGCGATCGAAAAATTGACGAAGGATCGCTTAAAGAATGACAATTTATTAATCAATCACAATGATACAAGAGATGAAAACCGTAGCAATATATTTATCGAATAAATATTAATAAAATGTGCTTTCTCGAAAATGAAGACGTTTTTCGGTTGTTTTAACAGGATGTTATTAACAAATGTGTTATACCTCAGCTCTTTTATTTACACTGGTTAAGAACTTTCAAGAGTTGATCTTGAGGAATCCCTCATTGGACCTGCTTTTCTACGATCGTCGCATCGAGTCAGCGAAAAGAATAGTCCAAGTGTAAAAATTATCCGTACTTTTAAACGCGAGAATCTATTCGCTTGGACGATCGTCGATACATTTGGTTTTCTCTTCATCCCCAACGCAGCCAACATCACAAATCATCGTATACGATACCGCTTAAAAAATCCCGGACGATATATAGCTGCGCTGATTCTTAGATCTGATGGCAACGCTAGATGGTGCATCAGGATTTAAAAAATATACTTGCTCGGTCATGCAAAATACCTATGAAATTAGGTAGCAAAGCACAATTTTTTGTTTTGTTTTTTTTGTTGAGTATCTTGTTACAAAAATAAACGGCCATTCTTTACTTCCTTTTCGACCGCGTTAATTCCAAGCTCGTGTGCGCCCAAATAATGATGAATTCGACGACATCGTTGAATCGTTTCACACTCACGAACATTGCAGCATAAGGAAGCAAAAGATTTCTTCGGTATACATTGAAGCGATATCCCGTAGTCGCAGGTAATTTTTTTAAGTCGTGTAGATAAAAAAGCTAAAAATTCCGACCGTAACATTCTTGACTATAACGAAAAGGTCTCACGATCACAGAGTCCACCTGTGAAACACAGCAAAGACGCATTTATGAGAAAGGAAGAAACGATTCCCAAAAAATGCACCAGGGTATGAGTTAACGTGAAATGTCTGTAGAATAAAAAACTATAATCCAATAGTTTTCAAGATTGTTTGAGTTCAGTGAAAAACGAAATACTCTGCTGATGGCGAGGATTAATTCACTGGAGTCACGTTGGCAAAAAATATTTCTCGATGTACCAACAAGTTTTGGTAGCTCGGACTCGTATGAGTAACACATCAGCTTTCAACTACGAAGGCTCAGATAAAGGCTCGGCGAAGAATCTCGCGAAGGATTTTTCAAGGGTGAATTATTGATTTTCGCGCCTCCGAAGAATCGCCAAGAAGTAGGCGCGTCGGAGAAGGTTCGAGCAGTAATTCGCTTGTCGGCGTACGAAGTATAATTGTATTTCGTAAAGGAGCCATATCTCTCAATCGGCAGTTATGTGTATTTCGTCGTGTGCCTCTCTAAGGATGATCGTTCCGATATTGTCGATCGCTTTGACGTTCGTTGGTTCACAATTGCCGACGATCGATTCTTTGGATGTTGGCGTTATCGGCAAATGGTGCTTCTTCCTGTGGCACATCATCGTCGATCTCGAGACAAAGGCTTTGCCACAAACGTCGCATTCGTACGGGCGTTCACCGGTGTGTAGACGTTTGTGTATCGCCATTGGACTGAATTGAGTGAAGGTTTTGCCACAAACGTCGCATCTGTAGGGACGTTCACCCGTGTGGGATCGCCGATGACAGCGAAGGGCGGCACGTCGAGCGAACACTTTGCCGCACATTTCACACTTGAAGCTCTTTTCGCCGGTATGCATCGTCGAATGTATTTTGAGGTCGACCCTCGTCAAAAATCCCTTGCCGCATACCTCGCAAAGATAAGGCTTTTCCCCGGTGTGAATTCGCAAATGAGTATTCAGATAGCTCTTGCTGACGAACATTTTATTGCAGACCTCGCAGGGATACTGGCGATTGTCTTTGCCCGAATGTATCTTCTGATGACTTTTGCACAAACCCTTGGTTATGAAGCCGCGTCCGCAAATCTCACACATGTACGGTTTGACTCCCATGTGACGGTTCTGATGATCCAAGAGGGACTGTTTCGTCTTGAAGTTTTGACCGCATGTGCTACACGGGTAAGGCTTTAGATCGGAGTGTACTCGCTGATGGACTATCAGATAACTCTTGCATTGAAAACCTTTGCCGCACGTTGAACAATTGTAGTCGAATTCACCGGTATGTGTGGCTGTATGCTGCGCCAAACCAATCTTACTGCGAAACGCTTTCTCACAAAGCAAACACTGGAAGGGCTTTTCACCCGTGTGCTTTCTCATGTGTTCTTGGAGTTTGTAGTTCGTTCGATATTGTTTGCCACATTGGGCGCACACCTTTGGCGTCCACTTTTGCCTCGCACCTGTTTGCTTCTTTACGTCCTCCTCGTCGACCGACGCTTTATTCACGACCGACGGCGAGTTTTCCGTACTTGGTGTCGACGCGGTCGTTGTCTCGTTTCGTGCGGCATCTCGGCCCTTCTTCTCATCTTCCCCCCGCAGCGCTTCTTCCTCTATGTCCAATTCTTCTCTCTTCTGAAAGTCACACTGTTCCGCGTGAAGCGCCAATCCTTCGACACTTGTAAAGTACAGTCCGCAATTGCAACAACAAAAATGCTGCTCGAAGTGCGCCGCGAGACTGCTCGGTTCGTTCGCTGCCTCGTTGCAAAACGGACAAACGTACCAGCTCAAACCCGTCTCGTCTAGAGTCGGATTGTTAAGTATATTATCCAACAGGGCTTCCTTCGTTTGCTTCGTGTATTCCACGATTATTTCCGATTCTTTACTCGTCTCATGACTCGTTGACGGAATGCTTTCGCTGTGCAAGGGTTCCAAGGTCGGACTGTTGTCGGTCTCGTTTATTATCCTCTCTTCCAACTCGCTCTCGGCTTCCCCGTGCGAAGATGAAAAATCCTCGGTTCCAACCTGCAATAAAGAATATATCAGTTTTGAGTTTCGATCGTCAATCATTTTTAACTCGTTATATTCTTATCTTCGACAAAGATAATAAAAACATCGCTAAACGTTTCATTCGACGACACTTAAACGTTACTCACATCATTTTTGATAGGGTGCGCCGAAACATCAACAGTTAATCTCTCCTGTAGCCTCTCATAATTCTCTTTGACGTCGACCGTGTCGTATTTAACACTATCGCAGTAGTGGACTATTTGCTCCTGACTCGGATTTTCCGTCGTTATCGTAGTCACATAATTTATTCCAAGCTGACTAAGATGACCATCGACGGTAAGATCCCCCACGACTGTCATGTCCTCTTCCAGATGCATAGCAATTTCGTGATTCGAGACCTAAGGATTGAACAACAAATTTGTGAATGAATGAACCATTTTGATAAATTTTCACTCTATATTGTAGTTACAAAATATATGCCTTTATAAAGAGACTCTCAAGATAAAATGATCACCTCACGTATGTGCTGATCAACCATTCTCACGGTATCACCGTCCAGACAATGAATATCAGCAACTTCAATTCCATTCTCCTGAGACGCGATCTCCTCTTGGCTAACAACCTGTTCGTCACCAGCCAAATCCATTTCATCCATAACTCGCATTGTATGTACAGATGCATCATTCGGAACATCATTCGAAACGCAGTCCCCGTTTCGCGTGTCACCCACGCATCTCCGCACGTTCTCCATGTTGCCGTGAATTCTTTCTATGCTATTCTGTATCACGGAAATGTCCCGAACCTCACCAAGATTATTCCTCAATCGACCATCTTCGTCCTTTATCTCCTTTAGCATTTCCATAAACATGCCTTCCGTGTGCAAACACTTTTCACGGAAATCGAACATTTGATCCAGTTTGTACGCACAAGATCCGCAAACCACTTTTGGTAATTGATCGCTCATAGATACCTGGAGAAAAAAATTGTAAAGTTCGATACTAGAAAAATTGGCTTCTACACAGTGTAGGCATGTATAATTGTACAGTCTATTCCCGAGTGTAGTTGAGGTTTTTAAAGCAAATATAGCTGTGTTTGTTCTCAATTATGAAATAATGTTTAATCTAGCATGATAATCGCATAAATATCTGTAGGAATAATTCATATTATCAGCAACAAAAAGAACATTTTACAGAATGAATAAGCAATCTTGAAAGAAAGCCTAATCATAGAACGCATCCAATCTATTATTAAACAACTATAATTTATCATTTCTGCCAATGCATAATTTTCATACAAATTTTCTACATTCAACTGTGTCTTTGAATTGTCATTTACATAACATGTGAAGACCACCAATAAATCTCTGATCACGAATGTACAAAGTGTGTATCTATGCTGATAGTCGAACCTCGACTAGTAGAGGTATTATTACTGCTATTACCTAGAAAATTTTTATTGAAGAATTTCCCATTTCCAAATATATTTAATCGCAAAAAATCTGTCTACGAAGATAGTTATGCCATTGGTTCCATTAGAAAACAGATGAAATCTCTCAGTATTGACATTTCATTTTGCCTAGAGGTGTAATAATAAACCTGGTAATAAGTCTGTGGCTATGAAGACGCAATCTGATCGTCAAATATATGAAAAGCTTGATCTTGAAAGTTATTTTATAGATTATTGATCTTACTTATAAAATTATTATTCGCTTGCACCACAGTTTTGCGCAACTCCTTTACAAAAACATTTTGCTTTGGAATCTGTGGATTTTTCAGTTCTTCAAAATAATGAGATAGACATACAAAAACAAAAAGATTACGATTGTTGTTAGAGACCATTGGCTTAATGAGAATAAATTTGATAATGAGAAATTTTGTTACTCTAAATTAATTTTTTTTATTGAATAAAGCGTCCGTTAGCCCAAGCGCTCCTTGGTATTTGATAATTTTTTCGTTTTGAATTTAAATGGTTGTCTGTCGTTCGTCGCTAATTTGAGAAAAACCGTAAGAATACTTTTGCAGTATTGAGAGCAGATATTCGAAGAATAATTGACGTGCATAATAACATTACCTGTACAGGTAGACATACAGCGATTTTTTTGTCGATATTCCGTAAATGTTCGCCGGCTTCGAAGATCGGCAAACCCATTAGAATTCCCGTCTTGGCGGCGCACAAACGACACAAGTAATCGAACTCATCGACTGCGATTGCCATATCAAACGAGTAAGCGAGTTATAAAAAATCTTTCGCCTCGGAACAATATATCCGTGATGTGTACTGCACGAACTCTTGTTTAGTATATTCACTACCGGGACAAGGAACACTTCAGCAGCGATAACACGCTCGAAGAAAAATTTCCCAACAAAATAACGATTCGTGAGCAGTCGTTCGCTTTGTTTCGCATCTCACTGACCGGGAAGCGATCTTTATCGAAGGACGGGACGAGGTACGAAAATTCAATCTAACCTACGCGAGATCAAAATAAACATATCGTATAACGAAAAATTGTTAAACGAAATAATACACCATCCAACGTGTTGGCATCCGCGCCATGGGCTGGCCGTCACTTCTCACGCTTCTCCACGCAAATATTTTCTCCCTAGTGCAGGTGAGCCAGCCTTAGTAAATGAAATATTCGAGAACAAATATGTCCCGTAGGGGTGAGATGGTGCGATACGCTCTATGGCTACCGCACACTGCGCGCGATGAGCGATATCCAATGGGAGCTTCACTCTCCTAGGGCGTTTCCGGAATGCCTGAGCTCCTATTGAATAACGCTCATCGTGCATCGTTATTTGCGCGCAGTGTGCATATGCCACAAGCGTTATAATTAATAGGGTTTTGTCTACATTTTTTAATTCTGTCTCACACTCGTGCGTTGCGCTAGTTATACTGTGAAAATATTTCTGAATATTTCTGTGACATGTGTGAATTGAATTCGTAAAAAAGGAGCGGTTCACACAATTCCGTACACTCAGAACTGTGAGTTTAAGGGGGAACCTCGCCCGACAAAGGGAACAATTCCGTACCATACACGTGAATGGTTCTATGTATGATCCGCTACGACTTAGCCTACTCTGATCTGTCATGTAGACTCTTCCAGACGAGAATTTCTTAAATTCTAAAGCTAGTGACATCGGGTACGCGTTTCAGTCATACAAAATCAACGAAACAATTTCACGTGAGATGAAACTACGAAAAGGGAAACGTTTTTGTCGATCATGAAATTCCCATTTCCGTTCAAATATTTCGCGGTCAGCTGTCACTTAATCCTCGACATCCGTTATTCATAATCGAGTCAATTGAATCACCAACAAAATCATTTATTTTCGACTAACTTTACTGAATAGCATTATACGCGGTTGCTAAATTTTCCGATTAATTAAAATCATCGTTTGCTGGACTTATTCGGTTGCGTCGATCGACAAACGAGTTGCATTGACTATTCCATTTTGACGTTCCGAGGATCGCTCTTCCTCTCGTACGTGCAGTGCTGTGAGGCAAAAATTCTGTATCGTTCTTTGTAATATAAAGCTCGTTAAATAATCACGCTGTTTAGCGGACCTATAAAACAAAATGCCGAAGAATAAGGGTAAGTTTTACACCGTGATTGTGCTGTGATTCGGTCTTTGCTCGTTGAGATTCGTTTGTAGCGCGAACTTGTTGGAATGTTTCGCGACTTACGGGTACAATGTGGTTAGCTTCTAATAACCTGTGACAGCATCAATTTAGGTCAGCGGAATAGATCGATGTTCGAAAACAAAAAAAAGCCTACGTCATTGAGAGCCTCGACGATCAAATTTGCCGTTGAAATTCACTGAGATTTTCGAGTTCCTTACCGTTATTCTTCGCAGGAAAGGGAGGAAAGAACAGGAGGAGAGGAAAGAACGAGAACGAAACCGAGAAGAGAGAGTTGGTGTTTAAGGAGGACGGCCAAGGTAAAATAAGTTTCAGTCGTGTCTCTCCCGTAAAATTGCACGTTCAAGGGCACTACAGCAAACGTTATTTTCGCGTGGTGTAAATATAATTGGCTTTTTTCCTAGAATATGCCCAAGTTACGAAAATGCTGGGAAACGGAAGACTCGAGGCTATGTGCTTTGACGGAGTTAAACGATTGTGCCACATCAGAGGCAAACTTCGCAAGAAAGTGTGGATCAATCAGGGTGATATCATACTGATAGGTCTGCGTGATTATCAGGATGCCAAAGCTGATGTTATACTTAAATACACGTCGGACGAAGCCAGGAATTTGAAGACTTATGGAGAATTCCCCGAAACTGGTTGGTCTCCGTTAGCTTTTTTCCTCTGCACCTATGATATTTCAAATTTACCTTGCGTTATTTTTACTCTCGTGTACTGTTTCCAGTACGCATCAACGACACCGTTACCTTTGTCGAGGATGGCTTTGATGAGGATATCGAGTTTGGAGATGAAATCAGCGACGACGATGAGGACGACGTGGACAATGTAAGTTACCATTAATCCGATAATTAAAAAGTAGATAAGTCTTGCAAAAATCAATAATTCCAACACATCGTTCATCTATCTTTAGTCTCGTATCACATTAGACAACGCTTTGATATTTTGCTGAAATTTTATTCTCAAAAATTTGGAAAATGTGTGGTTTGAGCAGCTGCAGCTAAACTGTTTGATGACCAATCAGGTTTTCCACAATTTTTAAGTTCCAAAGTCCTGTTGAGTTATTCTACAATTGACTAGAATATTGCTAGTTTATTGAAAGCATCTTTAAGAATCTTCCAGCCTTCTAATTTCTAGATCAAGATGTTTTGATTGCATAACAGGTCTTCGGAATAAATGACTTTGGTTCAGAGCTATTATGGTGGTTGTCAGGATAATACGAATAACAGCGAATTCCTTATTCACAGATCTAATTAACCATGGAGACTGTGCCGATGCTGCGGCCATTAGTGCGATGAAACATAAAGATCTACCGCTGGTGAGATGCAAGTTGAGAAGGGAACGTCAACGTTACAAAGTCGACTTCTGACAAAGTAAATATCTAATTGTATCCATAAATAAATGACCATGTTTTGATGTACCGTGTTGTCCGTTCTGCGAACGATTTTTAACAAACACGCACTATTGGCTATGTAGCAACGATGAGATCTTTGAAATGGTTGCAACGGTATTCGTCATGTGTCCTGTAGAGAATACAAAGATCGTAAGGGTCTTCAGTGAAACAAAAAAGGAGAAAAAAAAACAAAACAAAGAAACAACGTTTGTTGCAATAAGATTCTATGTCCAAACAACTCAATTTCATAGTCGGTATACATACGATAAGAGAAACGCGTAATTATTTAGCCGATCTTGATTGTTCCGTTATCGCGTAATTAGGTAATTATGTTTCGACATTATCATTTTTTCAATTCGGGCTCAAAGGTCTGTCGGCTTATAGTTGAATTAACGTGGACGATCTTAATCAACGGTACCCAGTTCTGTTCTGTGTATATTCGAAATCATTGTAAAATCATTGTATCATTACTTATTCTTTTCCAAAAGATAGCCACGAATATTGATTGTTTGTAATAATCATATTTTAAAAAATCAATAAAACTTGTACAATTGCCGGATCTTTGCATTTTTTAATTGCCAATGTTTTCGATGACACCCTTCCGGCTTTAACTCTTTTTTCCGTACCTTGTACGCTTTTAAACGCGAAGATATTTTGTGGAACGCTGACGAAGTGGACTGCCAACTCGAGAGGTAACATTTTATTTATTATACTGTCATCGATAGCTCTATCACACAATAGTACAGTATGCCATTGCTTTTGAACGGTATGACATAGCGCGGCACGTGTCAACGATGTCAACTGAACATCCTTAAACTTTATTGATTTTCCTTTTTTTAGCGGAGGGGTAAAAAAGCTTGATCGCTGAATAGTTTATATTTTCGTAATAATAGCCCATGGAACCTCAACTAAATCGTACAAAAAGTTACGAAAATCGTAAAGTGTGCTGATGCGATACTGGTACGTAAATTCGTGTTGCGCCGATCGCAATGAGAAATCCTTTTTTTTTATCCGGGTTATCTTTTGCCTCGAATTGATATGAAATTTTCAACAAATTATTTTCAACGTAGGGTGGATTTGTAAGATCATGTTCGAAAAACTCTACGTCCACGGAAGGAGGAAAGGATCCTTCGATATTTGCCTCGGTTTACTCGCGTATGACAATGTCCTAGCAAGGTAGGGTTTATTTACCGTTTGCGGAGACCACTTAAGTACCAGTATCGCAATAATTCGACGTAGATTACATTGCAAGTTCTTTTTGTCGTTACCTGTAATTTAATTAGGAGCAATACAGTATTCAATCGAATGCGTGTGATTGTGCCATTGGTCCTTAGGTAAAGGGAGAGCTCTAGGCAAGTCTATTGAATGCAGTATAACAGACATAGGTACAATATAGTTTTATAAATGTTGAATGTGCAGTCATTTCTTTTTTTTTTGCTTTCTTTCCTTCCTTCTCCTTCTCAATACAATATGTTATATATTAATATAATGTTTTCAACCTAATAAGGTTCATATATATATATATTTTTTTCCATATGACTATCTTTATCGTAAATCTTCGAACCATTGTGACAACGAAAGCTTCAATGCCTTGTAGCCTAGAGACACAAGTCACCGATGATTATTTCTTCTTGAACATACAATTATTTGCCTCCCGATGCCTAATCCATCATTATTTCACAAGACTTACAAGATAAAGTATTATTTAATAGGGCAATAATTATCATTTCGTTTTTCCTTTCGTTATTTGCTTCTGTTTCTTCTGTTTTCGCATAAATAAAATATCTGCACGTCTCGTGAATGTTTTTTAAGTATATAATTATGTATTATACGAGTACATAAGTTCGCTAAGAAAATAATGATAATGTACATAATTGAAAAATGTTCGTAAGATATTACTTCGAATAAGTGAAATTTACATTTTGTCATCATGATTGGGCGAAAGGATTGTTTCTCATCGCGAAATAGAGATAAAAGAGCTCTTCCACAATCGATTAATTCGTGCACGCGCACTTTCCATCCTTTATCGTAGATAGCACTCGCTTTTTTTTCAACATCAGTTCTATCGACTTTGTGGCAAAAGAAGAAAACCCGAATGTCTAACGATTATTGGATCAACGAGAACATCGACGTTTCCTAAGAAGCAACGCACCATCGCCTATCCTTTGTATACACTAAGATGAATAAAAATTTGCCAACTTCGATATTTCGTGCATCAATTTGTGTATTACACTTTCTGTGTCTCTCGCTGGATGAGATTACGCTTTATGCTCTTCGTACGAAGAATATAATCTCGTGCGATTATACGACAGGATTCATTATTTATTTTTCTCATTTGCTCGTTCTTTAATTCAATTTTTAGGATTTAAAATGTTCTCGTGTGCCATCTAGATAATATTGTTTCGGCACAAGTAGAAGCGTTCAACGCGGACGGGTTGGCATAGTGGAGACTAGCGAGGTGCTAGTCAAACTAGCAATGACAGTGTTACTCGACGGAAAACATTGAAACGCAAAGCGAATAGAGCGAATATTACACAAAGAAAATGTGATATTACGAAAAGCCTAGGCCAATGTGAATGTACGATCGCCTGTGCGTGACAGGTGAAAAATTAGAATTCACACGTACACACGTATGCGCGAGCGCGTGTTTGTATATAGCTGTCTTTAGAAATGTAGATTGCTTGGATTCAAATTCTTTACATCGCGGCAGCTTCAAAACTGGGGCGTATTCCCAAGCTTTTTTTTTTCTTCTTTTTTTCTTTGTTCGTCGAATGTTTGTCGTTCTTTAAATCTCTATCGCGGCTTAATATATGAATTATTATATTTTTTCTTTAAATCTTAATTCTTTTGAAAATTTCAATTTATCTATCTCGTTGATCGGAACCGAGACGAGCGGGATTTTACTGTCCTCTCCTCTCCTCCGTCATGAATTGATCCATCATCTTCTGCATTGACTGTGTCAGTTCGTCGGAGTCTCCGATCGCCCCTGAAGCCACTGGACCAGTTGTCGTTATCACTCGGGTCGTTCTCGTTATTCTGAAACAACATTTTCGATTTTTGGTAGAAGTTCAAGTACTGTCAAATTTTCATTATGCTGGAAAAATTCTGGACGCGAAAAAAAAGTAAACGAACGTTTCGCAAAACTTTTGACTTTCAATTTGCAAAATGTTTCGAATTAAACTAGAGGGTTATCGAATTTCGAGATATTTGATTTAATCAATTACCTTTCGTTGGTTTCGGGATCAACCTCGGTCGTAGTCGTCTCCATGTACGAGGGCTCACTTTGTTGCATAAAGTCAGATTCTGCGTGACGAAAGAAAAAAAAAAGGGAAACGAAAGAGACCAGTGAGTGTCGTATATCCGTTTGTCGTATCGAAGACAAGGGTATATATTAATTCATTTTTCTAGGCCGCGTATTCTCGCGCAAAGGCAAATCTGCGATTCGAATAATTCTCAAGTGATACATCATGCCCAAACAAGGGATAAGACTAGACACATAAAAAAAAAAAATACAACATTACGATATGCTTCTGGCAAAAACGAAATAGAGATCGCAGTGATTATCGAATCAGCCATAATCTCATACAACTGCGTTTCTCTTTCCTTACTCTATTTCTCCCTCTCTGTTTTTTTTTTCGTTCGGCATGGGACAACTGAAGATTTCCCCATGCACGAGCGGTCGAACGAAGGACTCTTGAATTATTTCCCGTACAAATTATGGTACGACAAAAAAAAAAAAATGCCTCCCAACACTTCCGAATAAAGGTGATCTGCAGAAAATTCGAACGCTTTGCAAACTCCAATTTTCTTGCTTTCAAAATTTCCGGCCGCGAAAGAACTCGTTTTGAAAATCATTTTTATGAATGAAAAAAATTGGGAAAGGCGTATCCAGATTATTATTTGAAAGAAAAAAAAAAAAAAAAGAAAATTCAACTCCGTAAAATAAATTTAATTTAATTTATTTTGCAATAAAAAATTCTAATATTTACTAAATGTGAAATTTGTATATTTCTCGCCGATGCAAACTCAGTAAAGGGTGTCGAGTACTTCATCGTTGAATATAAAACCACCCTTATTTATATGACCGACAATTTTATCGCCCGATAAAATTATAAAAAAATTAGTAGAAATAATTGAATAGCAATGTGAAAAATTATATTATTCGACGCATCTTTCAAAAAGATAATTATTCAAAATTCATTGCTGAACCGCTCGAGGTTCCCCAAAAAAACGTTAATTGGCAGCTCCACCAAGATATTTCGTAAAATTGTACTTTGGACATGAGCTAACCGTGAGAGAATACGGTTTTACAGTGGCGATTGGAAAATTGCGCGTTGTTCGAATATTTCCGAAAATCACCGTACACAGTCGTAAAATTCCTAAAGGTGGACGGGCGTTTCGTTTACTTTTTTCAGCCCCAATAAATAATACTGTGCTACGCGGAGCGAGCTTGTGTGAAGCGCTGATAAAGCCGTTTAATAAAGCATCTGGTCAGTTAATACTCCGAATGCTTGGTCCTCACCGAGTTCCGCGGGCGTAAAGGTCAGCGGAATGAGAGTGACTGGTTCTTGCTGTTTTCTCATTATTTTTCAAATATCTCATTATCCAACTTATAATTTGGTAACTCCGTTATATTTGAGGGGGGGGGGGGGGATAGGTAGAGTAACTACGGCGATTAGTATTATTAGACGAATACGATCGGATCGAGTTTTCGATTGTTTTTTTTTTTTTTTTTTTCGATTATCGGGCTACTTCGTTCATCTGTCTTTTCGTGTTTATAATCCATGCACACACGCGCGCACGCACACACTCACGGACCACTGATCACTAATGGCATGAGTCTGATTTCGTATTAGTCGTTAAAATTCAGCTCTCATTTTCTATTAAATAAAACAACAAAATTGTTAATTCAAACGTAACGTGAACGTATTACAGAGACGTAACGGAATCTCGATTAAATTATTACGTTAGTGCTTACTTACTCGATATCGATAAACGGACGTGTAACACTTAAATCTTAAAAAACAAAAACAAAAAAGAAACAAAAAAAAGAAACGTACGTAACGTACCGTAGGACGACAGAATCAATGATAACAGTACGTACAAGAGACGTGTAAGTTCCGATGATTTTTCAACACTTTTTTTCTCTCGTGAAGATTCGTCTAACAATTCTAATTTCATACCTAGACAACATGATCGTTGGTCCCTCTACACTTTAGCTTTATCTTGAGTTGCTTATTGTCGTATAAGGAGCTAAGAGAAGGTTTCGATAAAGTGTTTAGGAAAAAAAAAAGAAACAACTAAAACAAAACGATCAAACGTAAGACCGTGAAAAAAAAAAAACGGTTAGAACATTTAAGAATATGACACAATCGTCACAGTGTCTCAAACGTCGTGCAGTGTGTATATATAGATATATATATATATACACACACTTATATGCATACATATATATTTATAATATAATAATATAATATATTATTATATCGTATCATATAAATATAAAAATAAATAAATAAATAAATAAATAAATAAATAAATATATACACACAAACACGACGGCGATATGTTTCGCTTTGCAGGTATTTCCTCATATTTTCACAATGTGCAAGCTCGCGCGTACTGCGAGTCGACGAAAGTGCGCCGATAATTAAAAAAAAAAAAAAAAAAAAAAAAAAATTGATAAAAAAAAAACTGCGCAATCGAAAGATTCAGCTACACCGGCGGATGCAATATTTCATATTTACACACAGATTTCGAAAAAAAAAAAGAGAAATAAACATGCGTCTATTCTATGGAGAATAAAGAAGAAAAAAAAAAAAGAAGAAATATCGAATGCGGTAACGAGGTGCCATGCATCGTACAGACTATAAACGTGGCTATCAAATCGACGTACTGGAAAAATAAAGCTTGTGTATAACGTTGAGCTTTGCCAAACTAGTACGGTCGTACCAATTCTCGTACTTTTTACCCAATCAGCCAATCTCGCGATACTGCGGATCTTTCTGTTTTAGCGATGTACATATATAAGTTCCTCTCTCGATTCGCCGGGGCAGTGTACCTAAAGCAACCCCCCTGAAATCCCCTGCTTTTCCCCCCTGAAATCCCACGTCATGTCCAAGACATTTGTCCGAACCTCCATAAAAAATGTCCCCTCGCCTCGATAGGGAATATCGCCAAAGTCTAGTTAGTAATAATTTTTACATTAAGGTAAAAAAAGTTATATTTATATATATATATATATAGATATATATAGAGATAGATAGATGGATGGATATAATACGTATTGTTTGATCGTACCCAGCTTGCCTCGGGGCATGGCTGGAGAGGGTGCGAATGGCGCGTTGAATAGTGTGTGGCTCCAGGATAAGTATAAGTGCTAGCAGGGCCACTAACACCGCGACTGCTGTGCCGATCCAACAAACACATCTCGCATTACCGTTAGTCTTCGTCCTAGGCACGATCCCTATCGGACTTCTTTGCAGTTTCGTTTGGACCGTTTGTATCGAACTCGTCGCCGCTACCACGTATATATACAATACAAGATTATGCTTCGAACCAAATTCGTTAACTTTTCATCGAAGGACCACTCCTATGGGACGGAAAGTAAAACGAAGCAGCCACCGGATTAGCAGCAAGGTCAATGTATTTTTCGGTTGTTTTGTTTTCTAAGGTTGCTTTTTTTTGTTTCCAAGGTTGGATTATTTTCGTTTTTTTTTTTTTTTTTTTTTTTAAGTGTAGTTCTCGTTTGATCAGACGATTCTACTTCGTTGTACTTCCGGTGGTGAAGACTTTAAGGTAGTCCTATCGGGATGGGTCGTTCCGTGAGATTAAAACGATGTTTTTTTTTAAAATATTTTATATTTTTTATTTTAGTGTATTTCTGTGTTTCGTTCAATGCTACTTATTGACCTAATTTCCGAGTAATTAATATTTGAAAATTGGAATTTATCAAGGCAATTTAGCTTCGGTAGGTGAAAAAAGTCGACACTTCCGGTTACTTCGAAACGACACGTATCACAGAAATTCCATAAGATTCTTACGAAAAATAAGATTTAGATTTATCGTATAAGTAAAAATTAAATAGACTAACAATAACAAAAATTTGATCATCGAACAATTTAAGTAAGTTATATCGATTTTATCGTGACAGTGAAGAAACGTGGTAAATCCGCATTAGCTGTGTACGTCCGAAAATGGGTAAGAAAAAAAAAGCAACTTTGCCAAATCCAATAAGACAACAAATAATACTTGAGTCAGTGGAATGATCATTAATCATTTATTTAATGATTTATAATAAACCGTCGACAAATTTTTTGTCACTTGTATAAGACAACATTTTTATTTAATATTAATTGATTGAAACTCGTATATTCGAGATCTCGAAAAATCATGATTTAGACACGTGTTTCGCTATACGTCTAGTCTGCATCGAGAGGACTACCTTAAGAGGGCCGATAAATAAACGCGAATGATTGATGATGATGGTAAAACAAAATCCTCTCCGACCCATCAAGCTCCCTATCCGCACGTAAACTGCTGAAAGCCCCATAAACGAAGATACATACTCCGCAGGTTGTCAAAATTTACACGGTTACTTAAGGTGCGTGTGTCCTTTGTAAAATACACCGAAGGACAAAAAAAAAAAAACTCTGTAATGTCCGTGTGTTTGCGAATCCAATAAACGTTAGGCTGTTTTGTTTGCTTTATTTACGAATGATTCGAATAGCACATCCGCGAACGAAGTTCCCTCCGAGTCGCGGCAACGTACATCAAGTGAATTTCACATTTTTCACTCGTTCAAGCGCAAGGGGGGGGGGGGAAATAGGAAGATAAGATAATGACACCTCGAATCAACAAGCTTTGTTTTTCCGTGCGATATAAATAATGTGCGAGAAAAAACGTCGAGGTGTGCGACAAAAGTTTGCTTCGTCGAAAATTTCGTCGCTCCTTTGCGACGATTAATCCGTGCGCGTTTTTCGAACAATCGAAATTTTAAAACATGCAACGCGGCGTTTCACAAATATCCCAAGCGTTTTATGCGCAACTGTCATGCGAGTGAAAAATTTCTCGTCATTGGATAATTTGTTAATATAACGAACGAAACAACGAAACGAAAGGATTTAATGAAACGAAAGAGGAAAATAAAAAAAAAAATGTTTTATATGATTGGGCTTTTTTATTCGATCGCTCTGATATTAATCCTTCGAGTGCACACTTCCACCTCCAACTTATAAATGCACACTGGGCTCAATCTGACCCATGACGTTTTTCGAATTGTTCTGTTTCGTTAAATATTCATTTTTTGTTTCTTTTTTTTATCGATACGTTTTTTGTAACGATTTTCCAATGAATAATCTATATCTTGTGGTCCCAAATTGATTTTTTTTTACAAAAACGAAGGTGATTATGCACATGTGGCCTCCAGCCCGATTTTGCCGGGAGATTTTCGTTTTTTGTCATAAATTACTTTAATTAGTTACCACTAGTGATATTGAGCAGGCGGAGGCTGACATTTTTACGGATTAAACCCAAACAAACCCAAAGAACTTTAATTATTACCACAAGTTATGAGGTTGCTTGGGTTTGTTTGGGTTTGTTTGGGTTTCTTTGATTATATTCCGGAAGACTCATTTCACTCAAAAATTTCGATGTTCAGGCGTCGAAGTATACAAAAATGCCCTATTTTATTGTAGTTTTCGCCAAACTTCAAAACTCCATAAGTTATGGAAATAATTTAATAATTTAATATTGACTGCCGCAAGCTAAAGCTGATTTCAAAATTGGGGTGAAGTCCCACATCTGCATAATTACCGAAACGAAATTTAAACGCGAAAACATTTGCTCAAAGTGTAGCACGGGTTGAAAAATACGTAGTTCGAGGAAAAAAGTGATGGGTCAGAACACGACCCAGTATGCACCGAAAGGGTTAAAACCACTCTCGAAATCCTTTTTTATATTATCGATAAACACGAATAAAAGAAAACGTGGGACCTCGAAGGCCGCTTCTCGAAAACCGATTTTACGTTCGAAAAAAACAAAAAATACGAGTGCGTATTAAGTTTGCAGTTGGTGCATAAATGATCCACGAATTAAAAACGGAATATCGATCGAACTTGTGAAGCCGTTATATAAGAATTAGACAAAAGTATACATATCGTTGCTCAAATGGTAACACGAAAAAACATAATAATAAAAACAAACGACACAAATAAAATTTGATTAAAGTGTTTCTCGCGACGAATGAAAAGATACCAAGTTAGCTGGATATTTACATCGCTTACTTAGAATGTTAGCTGTGAATGAGGTACCTTGGTCGTCCTCCATCGGAGAGAGTTCAGCCCCTTCGTGAAGCGCAACGTCCGATCCGCTAGAACTTCCGAGAGTACGTCGTTTGCTAAGTGACCTTCGTCTCTGCCTTGGCGAGCCTTCGCTATCGGTATCGCTGTTAATATCGTGTCTCGAATCACCGTTTTTATTATAAATATCACCGTTACCAGAGCCAGGTGATACATCAAGCGAGAACTGTGCTTCCCATTGTTCTTGTTCTTCCTTCAATCTTCTAACGTTTTCCCATCGCGTACCTTTATTCCCATCGGACAATCGTTTCGAAACGATCGTTTCGGTCCAGCCGTCGTCTTTGCTCGATTTGACTCTCTCAATCGTTTCTTTCATTATTGTTCCGGTAGCATTGCGCGCGGCCGTTTCAAAATCTTCATCGCTCATCATTGAATTACCCGTGTTCATTATTACGAGATTGTCACGACCGGTTCCGGTCGAACCCCAAGTGCGAGATAACTCTTCGAGTTCCGGGGGTAAAGAGCCCTCGCTAACGATCGTCGTTGTTCGTTTCACCGTGTAACTTCCATCCTCAGCGGCCATCGAGTCCTTCATGATTTCCGTTTCGATTTCGTTTCGGGATACGGTACGAGTCGAGCCAACCTTACGCTGGAGTTCACCAGCCTCCTTAATCGTCGTACTCGTCACGGTTACAATTTTCGTAATCCCGTCGATCGTCGTACTCGTTATTTCCGGATCGTCGTTTATCGAGACGAGACTCGACGGTGCTTCCTCAAAATTCGTTTTCACTCGGGAACTCGCAACTGGTATTTTCGTTGAAGTTATCGGACCATCGATAATCGTCGTTGTTGTTGTTTTCGTGATGGTTTCGATATTGGGACGCTTCGTTTCGTGTTCGCTCTTCGTACGTGTCGTTTCAAGCTCTGTAATAACGGTATCTCTGATCAATTCGTTTTCTTTGATCGTTGTCTCTTTAACCTTAACCGGTATTTTGCTTTTCTGATTAATCGTCTGATCGTGAATCTCCTCGATTTCGGTAACTCGGAGTTCGGAAGTTCTAGCTTTATCCGGTAATAATCCGCGGGAATCGAACGTCTTTTCGGATATTTTCACGTTGGAATCCGGAGCTCGTCGGGACGATGAATTATCTTCGAGATCCAGATGAAAATCGATTTTTCCTGATGACTTGCCGGTTTGACGAGGGGCGGGAACAGGTTGATTTGTTGGAGCGGAAGTAGTAACATGCCTCTCTACAGTCCCATCAATCTCAGCCGATTCATGCCCTGACCCATCCAAAACAGGACACGGACAAGAGAACAGGAACAAGGGCATAAAAGCACATTGATACATACTAATAATTCTCAAATGCTAAATAATATCCCTCGCGGGATACGACCGTTTGTCGCGACGGTTTTTTTCTTGTTATCGTATTCTCTTTTTCTCGTTTCTCTTTTTTTTTTTGTACACGTACGTATCAATGGATATGGGTTAGGTTCTTAGTTGGTATCAATATTGCGTTAGTCCGTTTATGAGAAAAAAATACACTCATGGAATGGTGTCTAGATTGGAGAGCTTGCTTTTCATCGAAATGGAAGTTCGCACTGATCGGTACGTCTATGGAAAATCAACGATCAATCGCAACACGATTTATCCCACCACTGTCATTTTTCATATTTCCGTGAAATCGCGGATAAATTAGCGTTTCTCGCGAAACTCGAAAGTTTCGATGAAAAGCGAGCGCATGAAGTATTAGTCGGTGTGAAAGCGTCAGCAAGTGCTAACTATGGAAGATAAAGCTAAATATAACTGAGGGTACCATTTAAAAAGAAATATAATCGTGTCTAATATTCCGATGTCGTCCTTTCCGTATATCTAACAATACTGGATTTCGTAATCGAGCTTTTTCCTTCTTTTTTAAACTTATTTTCTTTCTTTCTTTCTTTGTTTTTTTGTTTTTTGCTTCGGTTCGTTTTTATTACACGTTACCTGATTTTTCAATAGCGCGCGCTTGATCGGCGAGAATCTGGGCCCGTTTGACAGCTTCCTCGGTCACATCTGAAATATACGACATACTCCGATGAATATTTGATGATAGGTGATAGAAACATTGAAAGCAGTGAATAAACGGTGAATTAGATGAAATGATATGTCCCTGAAGGACACGGTTCGGTACATGCTTCGCTAGACCGTGGCTTTCCTGTTAACCCCAACGATCCGTATTACTTACTGCACAACAATGAACTTGTCGTATCTAGATTCTTTGGGCTATAAAAAAAAAAACGTATATACGATTACAGGGTAGAGGTTGGGAGGGAATAAAATCGAATTATTTTGTGTATCCATAAACCACACAAAAGTGGTAAACGAAAAAAAAAAAAAACCGAACAAAAATGTTAAAGCTGCGAACGGAAAAACCTGAAAACATGCAGTAAACTGAAAATCGTTATTTCGATTATTCGACAAAAAACGGTCGGTATATGTGTATCGTGTTATGCGCAACGAAAGAGCAAAAAAAAAAAAAAACAGTTTCAGTCCATAGAATTGATGAGTACGCGTAGTCCTGTTGCGATGGGTCGATCGTTGTTCGAAGATACATTGACGAATTCGAACTTCGATCGAGGAGTATTCAATGAAACTCGTTGATGTTTTTTTGTCTCCCGGACTCGAGTCAACCGATAAATGAAGAAGCGCAAAAAACGTATTATCGTGAGACGAAGATATTGCAATCCTGATAGTAACGGGACGGCAATGTTCCGATCCGAGGATTAAAAAAAAAAAACTGGGTTTCGCGTATACGATAAGTGGACGTTGTACACAATCGCGGTGTTTGCAGTTATTGGGATGACAGCGAGTTATTTATGTATATATAAAATGTACGTATGTATATGAAATTGGTGCATGATTATTTCATTTCAGTCGCCTTAATGAAGGTATTATAAACTGATCTTACGTAAAAGCGTTAAACCAATAAATAATAAATTATTTATGTTACACACAGCTGGTATGTAAATATCTATAACACAATCATTTCAAGATACCTTTAATGCTAATGTCACTGAACTCGGCGGGGCTGGGTGGTGGGGTCGATGCCGTCCGCACAGACTTAGTTATGACTGTGGTGACGGTTTGACGCGGGCGAGGCTCGAGGTGCTCTAACTTGCTCGATATTTCATCTACAACGTTACCCGATTTATCGCCCTTTCCAATTTTACTACCTCTAACTTCCTTTACCGGACTTATTTTTTGCGGAATGCGAGAAACTGATTTCGATTTGACTTGGACGACGCGTTCGGTTTTGCCAGTGGCTACCTTGTCCAATGGACCGAAAGATTCTAGTCTAGGGTCCGATTTCTCATCTGCTGTATCGACTACCCTGATCCCCTGATCATCTTTGAGCGTTGTTGAAACCTCGTAACTACCGGAACTACCGAAGCTCTCTTTCGATTCTTTTTTCGTATCTTCCCAGAATTTCGTGGTGGTACCTTTGATATTATCAGTCGCGTGATCGATTTCTTTTGCTATTTTGTGACTCGCTCCTTTCGCGCCTTTTACGATGCTCGATATCACGCCTTTTGATTTCTTCGATTTGTGAGATTTTTCAGCGGTTACGTCACGATCGAGAGAATCACGGGGAGAACTTGGTTCTGACGATGATTCGCCGCTCAGTGGTAATTGCCGATGAGAAATTTCGCTGGATCGTCCGTTCAGCGATTCTTGTCTCGAGTCCTCGAGGAACATTTCTGTTGCCGTTTTCACGTCGGATTTTGATTCGGGTATTGAAAAGTCATGAGACAATTGAGTCTTTTCGAAGCTGATGTCCGAGCTGATCGGTTGATCGATCAAATTCGAAGATGCTTTCTCAGACGATTTGGTCTTGACGAACGTCGTTTGTTTGATCTCCGATTTGACCGATGGATCAGACATTTTTTCGGTTGATTCCGTGAGCCTCTTATCGGCTCGATGCTTCAGTCGTTTTTCTTCCTGTTCAGCTTCCTCCTTAGTCTCGTCCCAGAATTCCTTAACTTCTTCCGTCACTTCCCCGACTGCGTGCTTTGTACTTTTTATAATTCCGGACAAAAATCCACTTCCTTTAGTTTTCGGTGGGTGAACTTCCTTTTCAGCTAAGGAACTTTTTTCCTTCGCTGGATCAGCCTTAACGTCCTTCGAGATAATATCTTTTATCTCAGTAGGTAAATTTACGATCGTTTTCGCACTTCCTTTCGTTGCATCCGGCTTGTGAGAACTCGTTGTCGATTTATCAATAATTTCTTGTCCTTTCGCGTCCACTTCGTCGATTTTTTTCTCAGAAGTCGTTGAAGACTGTTGTGCCGATTTATCAACTTTTGCGTGCATATCGGAAACGGTCTCATCTTTGGTGGCTTTGATAGTTTTCGCGGCTTCATCAGCCATGCGACGAGCTTGAGCTTCTTCCTCGTCAGCTTCGTGTTTAGTTTCGTCCCAGAATTCTTTGACTTCTTCCGATACACCCTCGACTGTGTGTTTTGCGGTTTTTATTATACCAGAGAAAAAGCCACCGGTTTTCCCTTTGGCGTCTTTTGTTTCTTTAGCTGCTGTTTTCGTTGCTTCCTGAGCAATGTCGTCGAGTGCACTTTTAGTTTTGTCCGCGTCTTCGCGGGGTACCTTCGCTGCTTGATTTTTCGTTGCTGATGTAGCGGCAGAAACATCCGAGATGTCTTGACCAATTTTTTCAACAGGTTCGATCAGCGTGGTTTTAGCGGACGAAGCTTTTTCCTCGAGCTGTTTTTCCGCTGATTTGGAGTCGTCTGCTATTTTCTGCGCGATCGTAGCCGCGTCAGTTATCAGTTTGTCAGTAGCCGATCGGGCATCGGTGACGACTTTGGATTTAGCTTGCTCGGCGGCGTGTCCAGTTTCGTCAACTTTGTCGTTAACTTTATCAGCTTCGGTAGCGATGACTCGTTTCGTTTCGTCGACGTACTCCGTCAAATCTTTGGAGACTTCTTCAGTAGCCTGTTTTCCACCTTTGAAGATTCCGGACAAGAAACCACCAGTTTTCGCTTTTGCTTTTTTCACGTTACTCGCGACGTTATCTTTTGCGGTTTCGGCAGTTCCGACGACCGTTTCGGTGCCGGAAATGATTTTGTCTTTCGCCATTTTTGCATCGTCGCGTATTTCCTCACTGACGGCTTCTTTAACTATTGAAGCTTGGGTTTTCAATTTGTCAGCTGTATCACTCGAGGCTTTTGCAGCTTTCGTCGTTGTTTCCGAAATCTTTTGGCCAGTTATCGTAGCTGCGTCCGATATCGAATCTTTGGTTGCGAGGTATTTATCCTGGACCTGTTTCTCCGTGGTTTTAGCGATGTCGATGGCTCCGTCGATAGCAGACTTGGCTTTCTCTTCGAGCTTGTCCTTTGTTCCACGGATTTTAGAAGCAGCTTCGTCTTTAGCGCTCGTCGCTTCTCTGGCAATATCTTCGGCTCCTCGACGAGCGCGTTCATCCTCTTCCGCGGCTTCCTGTTTGGTTTCGTCCCAAAACTCTTTGACGTCCCCGGAGACTTCTTCAACGGCGTGTTTGGCTCCTTTAATAATGCCGGAGAAGAAACCACCGGTTTTTGCTTTAGATTTTTTCGCGTCTTGTTCCACGGCGTCTTTCATTTTGCCAGCTTCGTCGTTCAGTTTTTCAGCAGTTTCGGTTGTCGCCTTCGTTACTTTTGCGAGCCCATCAGAAACGTCTTTTTGAACACTTTTTGTTGCAGCCAAAGCTTCTTCTTTCGCGGAAGCAGCGCTCTCTTTCAGTTCTTGTTTAACGGCTTCAGTTTTTTCCGTTACTTTTTGCACTTCGCTCGACATTTCCGGTAATTTATCTTTCGCTTCGCGATACACTTCGGATACTTTGTCTTTCGAATCTTTAATGGATTTTCCGGTTTCGTCAATTACGAGTTTCGCAGCTTGCTTTTCTTTTTCGATTTCCTGTTTGGACTCTTCGTAAACATCTTTAGCGCCTTCGACGGTTTCATCGGCCGCGTGTTTTCCGGCCTTGAAAATACCCGACAAAAAGCCGCCGGCTTTGCTCTTAGCTTTTTTACCATCTTTTTCTAATTTTTCCTTAGCAATCTCGACACTTTCTACGAGAGTGTCAGCACCAGTGATGGCTTTGTCTTTAACCGTTTTAATACCTTCATGGATGGTCCGATCGGCAGCATCGGCAGATTTTACGGTCTCTTTGCGCAACGTCTCGGACAAATCGACCGCTGCTTTTTCCGCTTTGACAGCAGCGTCTTTACCTCTTTCTTCAGCGACCACAACGGCGTCTGATAACGAATCTTTGGCAGAAGTTATTTCGTGTTTCATCTGTCGTTTAGCCTCTTCGGATTTAGCGACACCTTTTTTCGCGCTGTCGGAAACATCGTCCAGTAGTTTCTGGGTGGTGGATTGAACGGTGGAAATCGTTTTATCGGTAGCATCGATGAGGGTTTTGGTAGCATCTTCAGCTGCCTGTTTAGCCTGTTCTTTCTCCCTTGATGCTTCGAGTTTCGCTTCTTCAAGGAAATCTTTGACGTCGGTCGATGCATCATCCGCGGTAGTTTTTGCCCCTTTGAATATACCGGATAGGAAAGAAGCGTTTTTAGCTTTCGCCTTTTTAGCGTCTTTCAGAGCTTTGTCTTTGGCGCTTTCGGCCGATTCCGCAGCAGCTCCGATTTGGTCTTTCACAAGCTTGGCGTCGTCTGCTATTTCTTGCTCGACGGCGCGCTTTGCTTTGCTCGCGTTTTCGATGAATTTATCCGCAGCGCTGGTGGTCGCCGTGCTAATCTTTTCAGTAGTTTCCGCAAGCTTTTCGGAAGTTTCTTTGGCTGCGTCTGAAACAGCTTTTTTCGTTGCGTCAGCAGTCTCTTTCGCGTGATCTTTCGTAGTTTCACCAAAGCTTACGATTTTCTGTGTTCCGGCTGTAACGCTTTTCGACACTTTGTTTTTTTCGTTGCGAAGATTTTCGACGACCTCGTCTTTCGTATCTCGTACGTGTTTAGTCGCTGAGTCGGAAGCTCGTTGGATATTATCTTGTACGGTCGTTGTTTGTTGTTTGATCTCCTCGGCTAATTCTTTCGCTTCATCTTTAGCCTCGTCCGAGGCATTTTTGGCTCCCTTGAAAATCCCGGATAAAAATCCACCGGCTTTAGCTTTAGCTTTCTTGGCGTCTTTCGTTACTTTGTCTTTGGTCGTTTCGGCGGTTTCGACAACCGTTTCAGTTCCGGAAACAACTCTATCGGTAACTTCTTGTACGCTACTTTCGACTGTTTTCACTGTTGAATCTTTAGAAGCTGAAACGTCTTTGCTCAATTTATCGATGGCGTCAGATGTATCTTTTTGGACTTTTTTCGCGGCGGCTGTGACCGCATCTTCGGTAGCTTTTGCCTGATCTTTTAGCTGATCTTTCCCGGCGTGCAGTTTCGACGCGGTTTTCTGTTCAACTTCTTGGGCTATTTTCGAAACTTCCGCAGCTTCTCGACGCGCTCGTTGTTCTTCTTCCGTAGCTTCTTTTTTCGTTTCATCCCAGAATTCCTTGACGTCTTCGGAAACCTCGTCAACAGCGTGTTTCGCTCCTTCCAGTATACCCGATAGAAAACCACGGCTTTTTTGCTTGGCACTCTTGGTTTCTTTATCGACTGTATCTTTCGTTGCGTCACACGCGTCGATTAACGCTTTACTTCCAGCAGCTGTTTTTTCTTCCATTGATTCAACGCTAGTTTTGATTTTTGTGTCGGTTGCTTCCGCAACTTTTTCAATTCCATCATCTATTTCGTGGGCGGCTGAGATTGCGGACGCGCTCGTTTGTTTCGATACGTCCGATATCGTTTTTTCGGTTTTGTCGATTCCGGCAGCGATTTCTTGAGAACCGGAAGATATTTTTTCGGCGATCGTATCTTTAGTCGACGTAACATCAGCGACTACTTTGTCTTTGATTTGCTTAGCAGATTGTGCACTCTCATCAGCGGCGTGTCGTGCTTTTTCCTCGGCTTTGATGGTTTCCTTCTTAGTATCATCGACGACTCCCTTGACGTCTTCCGTTATCTCGTCCGTCGCGTGTTTCGCTCCTTTAAATATTCCGGACAAAAAGCCACCTGCTTTCCCTTTAGCTTTCGCGGCATCTTTCGTAATTTTTTCTTTCGCGGCATCCGCACTTTTAACAACGGCGTCAGCTCCATCGGCGATTTTCGTTTTAGCTTCTTTGACGCCATCTTTGATTTCCTTGCTCAAAGCGGACTTGGCTTTAGCCGAATCATCCGCCATTTTATCCGCTGCGTCCGAAGTGCTCTTCGCTGTTTCCGTGGCTATTTCGGAGATTTTCTCACCAGTTACCACGACGGCAGTCACTACGGAGTCTTTCGCTGTTTTCATTTTTTCCGCCGCGTCCTTTTCCGTTTCCTTGGTCCGATCAACCACGCGCTGGATTTCAGTAGTCGTTTTGTCCTTGGTTTCTTGTATCTTCGAAGCAGCTTTAATTTCCGTATCTTTGATCGATTCTTTAATTTCCTCGGCATTTCTACGTGCTCGTTCTTCATCCTCGGTAGCTTCGTTTTTCGTTTCGTCCCAAAATTCTTTGATATCATCCGACACTTCGTCAACCGCGTGTTTCGCTCCTTTTATGATGCCTGATAAAAAGCCCCCACTCTTAGATTTAGCTTTTTTTGATTCCTTCTCCAATGTGTCTTTCGAATGTTCCATTGCTTCGGTTGTAACTTTTTCTCCTTTAGCGATTTCTTTTGATATCTTGATTTCAGTCGCTTTGGCCGTATCAGACAATGAATCTTTAGCGGATCCAACGGTTTCCTTGGCGTGTTTTTTACCAGTTTTAACTTGATCAACGATTTGATCGGTAGCACTTGAAACTTGATCAGCTACTTTGTCTTTCGTTGAATGAGCGATCTCATCAACTTTCGACAGGGTGGCTGATGCCTCTTTCGTCAGTTTGTCATCAATCCCTCGAGCTTCGGAAACAATTTTGTCTTCAGAATCCGTAATTGTTTTAAAAGTTTCGTCAATCGTACGCTGTGCCTGTTCTTTTTCTTCCGAAGCTTCGCGTTTCGTCTGATCCAAGAATTCTCCAACATCTGCCGAAATTTCGTCGGTTGCTTGTTTCGTGCCTTTGAATATTCCGGACAAGAATCCGCCGGCTTTGGCTTTGGTTTTCTTCGTCTCCTTCGCTGCTTTGTGTTTAGCTGTTTCGACGGTGTCAGTCAATGCTTCTGATCCAGTATCGATGTCTTCTTTAGCTGTTTTCGCGGCATCTTTTAATTTCTCGGTAGCCGTATCCTTCAACTTGGCAGAATCAGATTTCAGTTTTTCAGCTTCATCGGATGTGACCTTTGATGCTTTAGCGGTGGTTCGTAAGAATTTTTCTTCGGTCGTAGTAACGGCTTCGGAGGCTACATCTTTGGCGGATGAGATTTTCCGCTCGACTTGATCTTTGGCGGTTGAGATCTTTTGGCCAACTTGATCTTTAGCGGACTCCAATTTAACGGTAGCTTTCTCTTGAGCCTCCATTGCTGCCTTTTCACTTTTTTCTGCCGCTTTGCGAGCTCGGGTTTCTTCTTCGGCGGCTTCTTGCTGAGTTTTATCCAAAAATTCTTTAACTTCTTCTGACACATCCTCGACCGCGTGTTTCGCAGTTTTCATAATTCCAGAGAAAAAGCCTTTGGGCTTATCCTTTTTCTCCGCTTTGTCCGCTTCAGAGGAATCGGTAACTTGATCAAGCTTAGCTGGAGAAGCGTCTTTAGATATCGGAGTGTCACTTTTGATCGTGACTTCCTGTGCAGTTTTGATTTTTTCGATATTTCCGCTTGTTTTGGTTGCTGGATCTTTAGGAATCATCGATAGTGGATCTTTGATGGAAACATCTTCGACGATTCGTGTTTCTGGTGTTTTAACGGTATGGATTGTAGTTTGTGCAACAGTGGTTGCTTCCTTCGTGACTTTGCCAGTTGGAAGACTTACGTCCGAAGGAATCTTGTCTATAGTCTGCTTGGTAGCTTTTGATGCTTCCTCAGCTGCTTGCTTCGATTTCTCTCCAGTTTTAGCGAGTTCCTGTTTAGTTTCCTCGACAAGGCCTTTGGCCTCTTCGGATCCTTCTTCCAACGGGTGTTTCGCGCCTTTGAATATTCCCGTCAAAAATCCACCAGCTTTACCTTTAGATTTTTTAGCCTCCTTCGAAGTTTTTTCTTTAGCGGCATCGGCAGTTTTAATAACGACATCGGCACCTTCGACGACTTTGTCCTTGACCTCTTTTGTGCCTTCTTTGATAACCTTACCAACGGCAGTTTTAGTTTTAACCGCATCTTTTTCTAAATCCGTCACCGTATCGGATGTAGCTTTCGCTGTCTTTTTAGCTGATTCCGAAATTTCTTCTCCAGCTGATCGTGCGCCGTCCGTTAGTGAATCTTTCAGGGACGTCGCTTTTTCTTGGGCAAGCTTTTCCGTCTCTTTGGTGTGATCGACGACAGTGTGGAGACCCGTAGCAATTTCGTCCTTCAATGAAACTTTAGTTTCGTGTATCTTTGAAGCGGCTTTAGACTCGGCGTCTTTAGCCGATTTAGCGATATCTTCCGTTGCCCTACGAGCGCGTTCATCTTCTTCAGCCGCTTCCTGTTTAGTTTCGTCCCAAAATTCTTTAACGTCTTCCGAAACTTCGTCAACCGCGTGTTTCGCACCTTTGATTATTCCTGACAAGAAGCCACCGGTTTTTGCTTTAGCTTTTTTCGCTTCTTTCTCAGCTGTATCTTTGGTCGTGTGTGCAGCATCGCTAATAGCTTCGACTTCTGCAGTTACTTTAGCTTTAGACGTTTCGACACTTTCCTTAGCTTTGTCCTTCAGCGTATCTTTTGTTTTTTCAGTTTCGTCGATTAATTTCTGTGATCCGTCCGATGCCAATTCCCCGGCATGAGTAATGGTATCCGTTATTTTGTCATCGATGTCTTTTTTCGTTTCGACGAATGTATCTTTGGTAGAACCGACCTGATCTTTTACGCGTTCTTCAGCCGTTTTTTTGGACGCTGCAAGGTCCTTTGCTAAAGTGTCTTTCGCGGCCTGAATAGATGCAGCTTTGTCTTTTGCAGCTTTTTCAGCTTCGGCTGTAGCACGCTTGGCTTCTTCTTCCTCCCTCGCAGCTTCTTTCTTCGTTTCTTCCAGAAAATCTCTAGCATCCTCGATAGCTTCGTCCGCTGAATGTTTGCTACCTTTGAAAATACCAGACAAGAATCCACCAGCTTTTCCTTTAGCTTTTTTAGCGTCTTTCGCAACGCTGTCTTTAACAGCCTCGGATGTTTCGGTGACAGCTTCGACTCCCGCGATTAGTTTATCCTTCGCAGCTTTCGTGTCTTCTCTAATTTCCGTAACAGCCGCGTCTTTTACACGCGCAGTGTCTTCGCCAACTTTTTGAATCGCGTCCGTTGAAGATTTGAGGGTTTTGTCAGCAGTTTGTGATACTTTTTCACCAACGGTTTTCACTACGTCCGATGTGGCATCCTTGGTGGAAACAGCTGTTTCTTTGACCCGATCTTTAGCTGCATCGGCTTGATCAACGACTGTCGTTACACCGGTGGAAATACTTTGGGACAATTTGTCTTTCGTGTCCCGTAGTTCAAGGGAAATCTTTTCTTTTGAATCTTTGGCTGCTTTGGTCGTTTCCTCGGTGATATCCTTTGCCTTGTCCGCTTGCTTGGTAGCTTCTTCCTGCACCTCTGCAGCGATCTCTTTAGCATCGTCCGCAACCTCATCCGCGGTATGCTTCGCACTTTTGAATATGCCGGAGAAGAATCCTCCGGTTTTAGCTTTAGCTTTTTTAACGTCTTTCGCTAAATCCTCTTTGGCAGAATCAATAGCTTCTACGCTGGTCTCTGTTCCGGTAAGGATATTCTCCTTCGTTGCTCTAACCTCTTCATCGATTTCTTTACCAGCGGCGTTCTTTGCCGCAGCGATTTCAGCTCTCGCTTTTTCTTCGGTATCCTTGATGGCTTTTTCAGCTTTCGCTGCTGTATCTGCCATTTTATCTTCCATCATTGATACTGCCTGAGGTACAACTGTGTCCGTCAAAGAAGCAGCGGTTTTATCAGCTCGAGCAATTGCTACATTCGCTTCATCTGTCACTTTATGAACACCGGTGGATACTTCTTCGGCAAGTTTATCCTTAGTGTCCTTGATATCCGCAGAAATATCTTTTTTCGAATCGTCCAACGATTTCGCAGCTTTTTCGGTGGCCTGTTTCCACTTTGCTTCTTCTTTCGTTGCTTCTTCCGTGGTATCTCGCACGATAGACTTGACGTCTTCCGACGCTTCATCAGCGGTGTGCTTCGCTCCTTTGAAAATACCAGACAGAAATCCTCCGGTTTTAGCCTTGGCCTTTTTGGCGTCTTTTATCGCTTTCTCTTTCGTTGCTTCCGCACTTTCAACGATAGCATCGACTCCAGCTGATACTTTCTCTTCTGCAGCTTTCGCATCGTCCCCGATTTCTTTACTTGCGGTATCTTTAGCCTTCGAGGTTTCCTTTTTCAATTTCTCAGCAGCGTCAGTCGTAGTTTTAACGGTTGTAACGGCAGCGTCGGTTATTATTTGACCAGTTGTTTTCATCGTTTCGACTGCTTTGTCTTTACCGTCGATCACTGTGGTCTCTACAGATTTTTTAGTCTTTTCGGTACGATCGATAGCTCTCTGAGCGTTCTCTGAAACTTTGTCTTTAACTTTGTCCGTTGTTTCGACGAGTTTGGTTGATACTTCAGTCGTTGGACTTTTTGATGGTTTTTCCGATTCTTTGACGTGGCGAGCTTGTTTCTCTTCTTCCGCGGCTTCTTTCTTCGTGTCGTCCCAAAATTCTTTTACGTCCTCGGTAACTTCTTCAACCGCGTGTTTCGCACCCCTGAAAATACCGTAAAGAAAGCCTCCTTCCTTTTCATGGGATTTGCCATCAGTTTTCTCAATTGTTTCCTTGGTCGTTGGAACATCGTCAATTTTCTTTGTGATCTCGGTTTTCCGTTGATCGTCTTGATACGGATGTGCCAACGAATCGGCAACGTTTCTCGTGTCTTCCAAAAATTTGCTGGTAGCGATTTTTAATTCTTCGTCGCCACTGTCGAGAGAAACGTCGGAAGGTACGCTCTTCTCTCGAGATTTGCTTCTTCTTTTCAGAGTGGATTTCGGACTTTTGAAAATACCGAAAATATCGGATTTCTCTTTGACATCGGAATCATCGTGAGGTTTACCATTAGTCGTAGCGTTTGTCGCGTCCACAGCGCTTGCATCGCTTATTGGACTCGAGATTGGCTTAATCGGGCTGCTTCCTCGAACTTTTCCATCCTCCGATGACTTCACTTTGCTCTCTTCCGTAATCGGTTCGCGAAGAGTGTCCGCGGTGCGTCTCGTGTCCTCGAGAAACTTGGACGTGGCCTCCCTCGCGTCTCTCTGTTGCTCTTCATCTCCGCTCTCGAAAGAGGTTTCCTTCGATGTACTCCTCTCTCTCGAGCGGCTCTTCTTTCGGCTCTTCAATTTGGGGCTTTTGAACATACCGAAAAATCTTTTTTGCTTCCCCTCGTCAGACGTTTGCGAATCATCCAAGTCAGCCGAACTATCTTTGGATCCGGTTGATACGGGGGCTGGTTGCGACGTCCCGGAAACCCCATTTTTCTTATCAACTTTCGTATCGTCAATTTTTCCAACTATCTTCATGGATGTCGAGCGTACGTTCGTGACCAAAGGTTCGATCCCGTGTTTTTCCGAATCTCCTGATTTTTCCGTGACTTCGGTTACGTTGTAAGAAGAGCGATCGACTTTGTCTCGCGGAGTGTCAATCATGCCGATGTCACTGGCGACGAATTTATCGATTTTCTCATCAGCCTGATGTTTTTTCACTTCGACTTCTGGCACACCGGAAATTTGAGTTTTATCAGCGATCTTTTTCGGGTCATCTTGGAGGGCAGCAGTTACGGCTCTGAGCTCTTCATCGCCGCTGTCGAATGATTCAGGCTTCGACGTATCTTTCTCTTTCGAGCGATCGCGTTTTTTACCTTTCGGACTTTTGAAGATTCCAAAGAATCGACCGCTTTTTTCTTTCCCCTCATCCTCGGAATCCTTTGATCCATCGGTAACCATTTCAGGCTTTTCCTTGCCTCGGTTTTCATCCGTCGAGAGATTTTCGTCGATGTTTTTAGCGTCCGTTATAATTGTTGTTGTTACATGTTCAACGGTGTGTTTGGAGCCATCCGCGGTTGTTTTGACTGTTTTTAGGGTTTTCTTAGTTACGTGGGTGGTTTCATCGGCTCGAAGACTAACGTCATCAACGATGGGGAGAATTTTGTCTCGAACGATTGATTCACCTTCTTTTACGACTTTCTCCGCGTCTTTTGTTTCCTTTGACGAAGCGTCTTTCGTTTTTTTGACTTCAGCTGATACCTGCTTCGTTCCATTCGTGATAGTTTTATCGAGAGATTTCATTGCCGACGCGGTATCGTCTTCGAGAGTTTTAACGTCTTTTGCAGCGACGATCTTCGATTCGGCAACTTTCGGGGAATCCGTGATATCCGTTTTTGCATCTTTAACGGTTTTCTTAATTTTCTCTTCGGCCACTTCGGCGTTCTTTTTCGCATCTTCGATCGCGGCCTCTATAGTTTCTTCGGATTTCGGTTTGGAGCTTCTGAAGAAGCTCGAAAAGAAGCCAGGTTTGCTTTTTTTCTCTTCGTCTTCGTCGTTCTCGACCGCAGCAGTTTTTACTTCCTCCGAACCTTTGGTTTCGGAAACCCCCTTAAGATCGCGTGTTTTTTCAGTTTCGTCGATCGAAGGTTGGAAGGCAGCGGCGGTGCGGCGCGAATCTTCGAGAAAATCAGCGGTAACGTCTTTCACGTTATAATTCGGACCGGAAATATCAACGGTCGGTGGTGAAATAGAAATCAGTATTTTGGCGGCTTGTTGAGCCGGTTGAAGATCGGTATCCGCACTTTTTTTGGTATCCTCGGTGACTCTCTGGGCAACAGCTTTGAGTTCTTCATCACCGCTGTCAAAAGAGGTATCTTTGGAATCCTTGGATTTGCTTTTCTTGATTTTCGGACCCTTGAATATACCGGAGAATATACCACCAGATTTGTCCTTTTGTTTCTTCGTTTCGCCGTCCGTTTTATCCTTCGCTTCGGTTCCGGATGTTTGAGCATTATAAACAACTTCGTAGGCGGATTGTTTATCATCATCGTCCGATTTATCCAAAGCTTTCTTGTTTTTGGGTTTGAGAATGCTTTTAAAATCCTTGGAAGTTTTATCAGCGATCTCTTTGTCCTCTTTCGACAATTTTTCTTTCTCACTTTCCGAGCTTTTCTCTTTAGTCTCGGCCAACATCGTTGCGCGGTCTGGAAAGACTTTGGCGATGCTTTTGGCCACGTCCTCTTTGGCACGATCGGTTGTAACGTTTGCGTCAAACGAAACCGTTTGCCCGTGCACTTTGAAATCTTCATCGATCAATCGGATATCCCCACCGAAAGGCTCGTCCGATCGAGTGTCCATTACCGTAACGATCTTTTCCTCGATAATTGGGCCTTTCGTAATTACAGTTTTGGTGATTACGCGCTCGGTCGTTATTGGCCCCGTTGAAATTGTAGAAACGCTTGGCTTAACGTCCATCAAGATTCCCTCATTAAAACCTACAACTGGATCGCTATCAACGAAGCTATGAGTTTCACCGACCGGAATGGATTTACTCGTCGATTTATCAATCGCCGGACTTTGGTATTCACGTACGGTGGTCGTCTTGGTGATAACGGATTGGCCTGGCTCGCCCTGAGTTCTCACCGTTGTTTTCGTCGTAACTGCCGTTCCTTTGGGATCCATTTTGCCCCCTGTAACCCTACGCTCCTTTACGATCAACGGTTCGACACTTTCGATTGGTCGAGCCACAGCTGAATCGAGCTCATCCACAATTATCAAACCATCGACGCGAGATAAACGCTGACCTAAAGCACCTCCCGCCTCACTACTCGATCGCGCGTCATCATGATATACCCCCGACCACCCTTCCTTCGCTAACTTCTCCTTCTCTTTTTCCGCGTCTTCTATAACACCTGTTAATTAAGTATTAAACATTTTAGGCATCGAAAAACATAATAAACATAATATCGACACAAGTGTTTGCTTATTTGGTTTTTTCTTTTCTTCTTTTTTTTTTTTTTTTTTTTTGTTATTTATTATAATTTATTAAAGTGTGGTTCTATTGGTTTTAACACAAAACTGGTAATCGTTAGTGTAAGCTCGCCGGCTGAATGTAATTTGCCCATTTGGGGAGCAGCAGCTAAACTTCGCTGTGGTAATTGTGCTCGGTGTTCGTGCTGTGGAGCAGCTATCTTTACGAATGACTTAATGTTTTTTGTTTGTTTGTATTTTTTTGTTCGTTTAATGATAAACGTTTGTGCCCTGATATCGATTGTGACTTATTGGACAAAGTTAACGATAAAATGAGCCAACGCGTCGACAAGTTATTTTTTTTTTTTTGTTCTTTATACGTGACGAATGTTTACGATTTCGTATTAATTCGCGAATGCATGTCCAAGTAGGCCTTCTTCTTGCTGATACGTATTATTAGGACAGTGACGAAAATAATAAGTTCATCGCTTTGATAACGTACGAGTCAACGAATCCAAAGTACCAACGGATCGTGTATGAGTTATATCGCCTGTCGAACTCAAGTTAACATCCGGTTATCAAGATCCTCAGCAAATAAAAAGTAAACGTACACGAATTAGTTCGATTACTCTGTACTCTATCGTTCGCTTTGATATTTAATCTCGATCGCATTTAACGCTACACGAAAACACTCGAGCTCCAGTGTTAATTGTAATATCAGGGTGGGATAGGAATATCGAAATTCCATTGACCAGATTACTCAAAATTACGAAATTTAATATTTCGTAAACTTGTAGTTTCGGAATATTAAATATTCGGAAATTCGGAAATTCCGAATGGTAAATATTCGGGAATTCGGATATTCTGAATACTAAATATTCGGAAATTGGAAAATTCGAAATATTCGGTAATTCAGAAATTGAAAAAACCGGAAATATTAAATATTCGGAAATTTCGAGTATTAAAATTCAGCTAAAAATTCCGAATTTCGTTCCCGGAATTCCGTTCCGAATTCCGAATTTTTTTCGACATTCAAATTCTGGAATTTTAATATTCCGAAACTTGTATTATCGGGATATTAAAATTTGGATTTTGTGGCTCAAAATAGCGAATTTCATTATCCCGAAACTTGTAATTCCGGGATGTTAAAATTTGGTATTTTGAGCGTTCCGATCAATCGAAATTCGGAATTCCTACCCCACCCTGAAATATCGTAACGGGGTCATCGACCCAAAACGACAGCTGCTCCGTGCGCCCAAACAGCCAGATCATGCAACGCCAAACAATCGCAGCTTTATAAACCTTGGCTGAAAAAAATTTCACGAGAAAATACGAAGGAGAAGGAATAGATAGGCATAAAAAGAGAGAGAAAGAGAAAAAGATAGAGAGAGAGAGAGAGAGTATTAGTGTATTTATATAGAATAAATATATTTTCATAACTCGATAAACGGTCGTTCTACCGACTATCGGAATGATGTACGAATGACCCAAAGCAAAAAAAAAAACAAGTTTGATCATAATGTCGATCGATACGTAACACCTAATTAAATATTTTAAAAAATACGGAGCTGTTTAAATCGTAGATTTCCGGATATCAATAACCTGCTGATGAACAAGGAACGGTACAATAAAGATAAACGGTATAGATAATTAGATTATTAAAGTTTTCGAGCGCTTGATTACGATTCGAGTGCAAAAAATCGATAAATCGTGAAATAAATATTGTTAAAAAATATTGAAACATTAAGATACAAAACTGCGCGAAGATCCAAGAATCCCGCTCGTTCCACAGCAATAAGGCCGTGAACATCGATACTCGGATTGCCAGAAAAAAATAATAAAAATTAAAAAATACGAATTAAAAAATAAATAAAAATATACGAGTGAAAAATAACGATACGTGATTACAGATGAGCGAGTATTTCAGACCTGCTAAGTTTTTAATCATCTACACGATTAGCTCACATGCTTTGTAAATTTGCTACGTACGTATGTATATATTTAAATAAATGTTTACCTACGCATATCTTAAATTCTGAGATTAGCAAATAACTCTTTCATTGAGGGTGAAAAAAACGAGACTTTTCAATGTGTTGCAGCGCTATCCATAAATACGTGTTCATTGCGATTTAAAAATATCCTGTTTTGTCAAAGATAAGGCGTTGGGATTTACTGGAGAACGCGAAAGAATATACGAAATTATCATCGATGGTGAAAGTTTTGTTAAAGTCGCTGAGAATTTTTGAAAATTCAATATTATTTTAATAATTTTTCTAAAATAATAATAATAACAATTTAATATTAAATTTTACTAATAAAATCATTTAATTTTGAGGATTTAAAAGAATATTGATATTACAACGAAAATGAAAAGGGAGACGAAATTGAGGACTCGAAATTGGAAAGCAGTGAGCGATGAGAACAACCATGGAATACTTTTCTTCACTCTCGAAACAATTGCTCGTGTTTTGAGACAAGTATCCATTATTAATTGTATCCCATTTTAAAACATACTTTATCATATATATTTTTATTTATATATTCATAAACACTGACAAACATGTATATTTGTAAGAGGAGAGACAGAAAGCGAAAGAGAGAGAGAAAGAGAGAAAGAGTGAGCGAGAGAAATAGAGAGAGAGAGAGAGAGACAGAGACAGAACGACAGACCGACAAGTTGAACTTGGAGGAATAATCCTCCCGTTTTAAAAACACGAAAAAAAGAAAAGATACCCGCCGCTAAGGCAGAAAGCATTGCCCCAATACCCATATCTCTCAACGGATATGCTTTTTCTCAAAATAAAATAAAAATTAAAAAAAAAAGAAAAAGAAAAAAGAACAAAAAATTGAAGCCGATTTACTCACCGTCGACCAGTCGATTGGCGTCCTCGTAAACCCTCTGTCGTTTTATACCATCATCGTCCGGTATTTCATACGACTTTTTCATCATCGTATCCGAGGTGTGACACTTGTGGGCAACATAATCGGCCAAATCGTCGCAAAATTCTTTCTCCTCGCTGGCGTACTTGTCTTTAATTGGGGTCGAGGTACCGTTGAATACAGTGCCGTTGGTAATAGTGACATGCTGATTAGCTGTGGAGTGCAAAAACATTGTGTCTAGCTAAAAAAAACCAAATCGAGTATAAAGAACGCAGAGAAGAAAACGTATTGAAGAAAAAATTGAAGCAACGCGGGAGGCAACAGGAGCGATAAAGCTGATTTTCAAATTCGGTCACGAAACCATTTCGATCAAATTCCTATCTCGAGTGTTTTGAAATTTTGATTCGTTCGTTTTGAAAAACTCTATTATATTTATATAAATATATATATATATATATATATATATATATATTCGTCATAATCATAATTCGACGTAACAATTTACCACGGCCCGTTTCGCGGATTGTTTTAGCTGCGTATATAACGCATCAGCTGCGTCACAGGTCGAGCGTTAATTTTCTCTTTTTTTTTTCCAATACATTTCCGACAAGACGACTCGTTTACTCGGAAGGTGATACGATCATTGGCGATAACCCGTAAGAGGACGGAATTAGCTGTTGAGAGGAATTGACGTTTGAAAGGTGTAAACTGTTGGTGGCTTTACGATCGGTTCGCCAGTCCAAGAAAACGGTGACTAAAAGCGGCGTGAGTGAGCCGTGATTCAGTGTTTCTCTGCTGCTCTTGGCAAATGGCGAAAGTTATCAAGTATTACGGATCACCGTATTTAATTCGCAAAGTGACATCATAACGCTCGTACGCGGTTGGCGGCGATTTTCTCACTGCGAAGTTTCTATTATTCGCGTTGACGCGTCAGAAAAATATGTCCTCACGCATACAAGCAAACTTGAGGAATTTTTTTAACGCGTTGAAAGATTTAACGTTCGAACACGCGTCCGACACGTTCGAATGATTATTATTTATAAGCCGTTCAGGTTGTTGCATATTTTAATCGACTTACTCTGTTTGCGCGTCACGTTTCCCATACTGCTGAGATCCTCGACTGACTCCGAATCCTGCAAACGTACGAAACGAACGACAATTAACACGAGAGATTCCCAGCTGATGAGGCAATGTCGCATTCCAAGGGAACAATAGTGGGAAGTGGATGTACTAATGAGCCGGAGCTCGTGAATTTAAGCCGATGGAACGTTTGATAATAGAGCTCTGTTGCGTAGTTTCGAACACTCAAACTAACGAACTAAAGTTTAAGAGCTATTTATCACCTTCGCCAGACATTAACCGTAAAGATATTTTTCAATTATTCATGTTTCTCGGGGCTTTGTCAAAAACGAAATATTTTCACGGGATTTTGTTCGACTCAATGCTACACTAAATTTCCTATTTTTTTTCTTTTCAAATAAAAAAAAACTCTTGAATCGATTGCGTTGAAATTTTTCGTTTGGATTTTCCCTGCTAAAGCTTGGCATTTTCAATGAGAATTGCAGAATTATTTACCGATTGATTTAACCTTGAATTCAAATTTTTTAAATAATATTTTCAATATTCGGATTGATATACTTGTGACAAAGATTTTTTATATTTCTCTTTTGTTTCATCGGCTTATCCAAAAAGTTGTACGAATGAAACTCAAACATATTTTTCAAAATCTCAATTAATTTTTTCCCTCACTTTTTCCCACTTTTTCCCAACGCTCGCAGTGTTTGAAACGTGACACAGGACTTTTGTGATTTTTTTCTGATTTTTTAATTTCGGCGTTAATTTTTTGTTTATAAAAAATCTTGTGAAGTCAAAACGTTCCGAAAAAATGTGATAAAATTCTCGAGTGCCTTTCGGAGGTAGTACAATAAAATAAAAAATCACGAGTTAGATTATTTTCTATTTTATTTCAGCGTTATAATCGAAGGAAAAATGTCATCAACATAAATGTAGAAAAAATGGAAATAAAAAAAGGTAAATATTCGGGAGTGCATCTCCCGATAAAAAGCGGGAAACCAAACAAACAAAACCAAAGAGAGACACAAAATCGGTTCGATTCTGACAAGAGTTACACTTCCGAATATTCACAAAAAAAAAACAAGAAAAAACGTAAGTGACGAGTCGAAATAATCGTACCTTCATACGATCGGGTTCTTCGTAATCCGGATCCAATTTCGGATCGAGAGTGCCGTCGCGTCTAAGGGACGAGTCCCTCGAGGGGCCCAATTCCTCTTTCAAAGAATCGAATCCAGGTTGATCGAGTCTGACCCTAGCGACTGCTTTTTCCACATCGTCGGTGACGAGTTCAACGTTGAAAATACAAGTCTTGACGATATCCTCGCGACCAATTTTGTTCAGTGCTTTTTCAAGAGTATTGCCTGGGGTAGAAGAAAGGAATGATTGTGATTAGCGAGAGAGTCGAGAAAGAGCTGAAGATTCACGAATTCCGTTTTCGCTAGGCCGGCAAACAGTGAAACGCGAGGGTGGGCGTTGATTCGGGCTAACGAACCTCGACGCGTGATTCGTCGTTGCGAAGGTGATGCCCGATTAAATATTAAGGACAATTCACTCGTGTAACCAGCTACCAACGGATTTTCGTATTCCTGATACAAGGATATAAACATTTTCACTTCGCCGGAAGTTGATCGTCGAATCCGGCATCCCTGAAGAATTCACAATATTCGATACGAGGAATAAGCAATTCTGTTGATTCTCGTATTTCCAAAGATTCACAAACCGAAATCCGAAGTCATCAGAAATACATCGGATAAAAAAGACAATACCATTAAAAAATTGTAATCGTCGAATGGTGAAAAAGGATTGAAAAAAAAAAAAGGAACCGGTTGATAGATACGTCGTATATTCCGTGTCAGAGAGCGCCACGGCTCGTGAACCACCTTCGAATCGTTGCGTACACTGAACTGCCGTTTGGCTTTTCGCTTCTACCCGACAATAGGAAAGATGTTGTATTCGCGCGATTGGGGCGGTAGAAGCGAATCAATTGGTGAGTAAAGTGGGAAAGGCTGAGGGGAGGGTGATAGCGAGAGGGTACGGACCACGTGTGTACTCATCCATGCGTAATAACGACCACGGTGAGATCATAAGCCACACCGAGCCAGAGATATCTCAGTGGTTTGACTTCCGATCGTGTTTTTCTCTCGTTTCAATACGATTTTAAACCGGTTTCTCATCGCTTTAATTATCGGCTTGTTATCGGGTTAAAAAAATTGTCCGTGCTCGCTCGATGGCCTATCATTTATTACTTTGTTCCTTCCTTTTTCTTTTTCTTTGTTTATACTTATTTTCGGATCGAAACACATCCGGCGATTACGTAACGTGCATTGATTTATAAATAACGATTATTTACAATTTTCTGATGAGTCTCCCCCCGTTGATCGGGGCCAAGGTCGCGCGTGTCGTTTCAACGCGTTCGATTTAAAGACCACGATTGCTTCAAGAGCCAATCGCGTTTTTATGGCGAGGCGAACGCATCGTCATCGACGAATTCCTTCAAACTCGTGTATCTTTTTTCTTTTTTTTTCTGTTTTATGAATCACACGAATCAAGTTCTCTCCTTCCGAAAGGTCAAGCTCTCGAAAGATTCGGAAGAACGTTCGAGAGACTGCGACGTTTCGGCGATTCGCGGAGCATTCGTGTACGACTCGTTTAACCCAAACGATTATTAGATAAAGTAACGGTAATTATGAAGATGTGGTGCTCCATCTCAATTTTTGTGGTAGATTTTTCTTTTTGCCATAATTTACTGGAATTAGTCAGCACTAGTGATATTTAGCCGGCGGAGGCTGACATTTTTAATTATTAAACCCAAACAAACTCAAACAACCTTAATTATTTCTATAAGTTATGAGGTTGTTTGGGTTTGTTTGGGTATATTTTGGAAGGCTCGTTTCGTTCACAAATTCGGTTCATTTCGACGTTTAGGCGTCGAGGCGGTACGAAATTGTCCTATTTTATTGCATTTTTCGTCAAACTTCGAAACCCTGTAACTTATGGAAATAATTAAAAATATTGGTTTTCGTAGACGGAGGTGAGGAGATACTGACGTTCGAAAGATTATTTACGTACCGGTCGCTTTGTTGCCATTTCCTTGCCAGAGCTTCAACATCGCGGCGGCTTGGAGAGGAGGCTTTCCGGGATACTCGCTCTTTATCGTGTCCACCTCGTTCGGCGACACGTTCAATTCTTCGGCCAATTTTTCCCAGTCTCGGTCCAACAAGTTCGCGATATCCGTCAAACGGATCGTCGCTCTGTGGATCGTGTCCGGTCTGCCTGGAAAAGTTTCGCAAGTTTCGTTCGAACAAAATAATTCCACGAGGAATGAAAATCGTGTGCCTTGTAAAGATTTTTGAATTGGTTATATCGCAATGAAGCTTTATTAGATCGTGGAAGATGTCGTAAATAATGTGAGGCAACAATGCACATTTTATTAAAAATGATGTCGCTCGAATTATGCAAATTAGCCATAATTCGTAATCAACTTTTGAGTATTCTTATTTTCCGAAATGAAAATTTGTATTTTATTTATTTTCAATTATGAATTATACTTTGACTGATTATGGTTCAGTAAGTGTTTTCAATTTTTGACGTTTTCGATTTCATAAAGTCCGATTTTGATCGATTATTTAATAATTTAACTAAATATTATACTTGTTATACTTATTTTTATACTTATATTAAAATAATTTGTTTAATCAATTTATAAGAATTATTTATCAAGGATTTGCACGTAAAACTACGATTTTTTGTTGTGAATTACAGATATGAATGAAAGAACGTCCAAAGTGTACCCAAAACGCCCATTTATCAAAACGATCGTTGTAACGCTTATGAAATTTTGGCTAAGTAAAATCGAAATAATAATGCGTTCGTTTAGTGTCATCGCATTAGAATTTCCGTAAAATCCGTACGTCCGTAAACTCGTACTTTGATATGCCAGGAACGTATTAATTGTAGGGATAAAAAAAAAGTAAGATCGACTTACTTATACCGCCGTCCCTCAGGAAGCTGTAATTTTTCGACAATTCCAAAAGATCCAACTCGGAGTGTGCGGCTTCAGGTGAAATTTTTTCCGGTAGAAGTATATTTAGCGTGCAAATGGGTGTCTGAGGTGGCTCGCCTTTCGGTACTTTGGGCTCGCTCATGAACATAATACGTCCGACCATATCAGCCGCGTCGGGATCTTTGACCCGCGCCGTAAACGGTACACGATTTTCCTTGAAGGCTCGGAACGGCAGTTGCAACTGTTCACCGCTTTTCATCACGGGCACCAAATTTCCAGCGAATTCCATGTATTGAGTTTTGCCCTCCAGTACCTTCGAAAGAAAACGATTATCGTGAAGAATTAAGATTAAATGCAAGCTTTTTTTTTTAGTAATAATTGTAGTAAATTTGCAATGTGCAAATTTGAATCGGGAATATCCACTTAGAAATTTTGAAAAAAAGGATAATTTATTTTTACACTTTTCGTTAAATATACTAAGTAAGTAATGAAGTAAATAAATACACGAAGAAAATAATAATAATAAACTAATCAAATGTATAAATATTAAATTGATTCAAGAATATTCTCTAAAAATGGCGCCAGCATCGCTGATTAAGCGTAAGTTCATTTATTTGTCATTTTTATTTTCCAAAAACGTGTTCAACTTGTAGAATGGTGCTTTATCGAAACGATGATTTCTTACCAAACTTTTGATTTTTTCCAAACAAACTTACGACGCGAGAAAAGTGAAATTTGATTCTTTGATTCGAAACAAGAAGACGAGTTCAGAATGCGGGAATACGTTGTGCTCGAGGCGATAAGAATACGAGTTTGGACAATGAAATTTGGGTAACCTCGACGTCACGACTCTTCGCTACTTCCGTGAAGTGTTCCTGATGTTCCAAAGTTTTGTCCTCCTTGTCATCGGTCATACAGAAGACGCGGAGTCGGGCCTCCAGTGGGTCAACGCGTTTCGCGAATACGACGAATCTGTGAAAGCACGGAAGGAAGCTCTGCTGAAATTTCTCGTCGAGATGCATCGATCGTGCCAATTATGATATTAGTATGTATAAAATGTATTTTATTTTGTTTAACTTTCCGTTATAACGATGATAAATATTTTTCTTGCGTTTGAAATAAAAAAAAGAATTTTTTTTAGTATTGATTAATAAAGCAAATCGATAATCGATAATCGGGATTAATCGATTCGGCCGTAATGCGACGGGTGATCGGAAGAGGATTTATAAAAAGAGTATTTTTGATGTTTTTCCTTTTTAGAGGTTTTTGACTTACTTAGCCATGAAGGGTACGTGGGTAGCGTGGGTATAGAGTTCGGTCGCCATTCTCGTAGCCTCGGTTATATTTCGGCAGTCCATAAGCCAAAATCGTGCTGAAACGGTCGTCGTAAAGGATACACAGTCCTTGACGAATGTCAGTGGCGTTGACCCGGTCACATCCTCCCAGACCGCCCGAGACTGACCCCCTGAACGACATACATGCCAAGTCCAATAACATTATTAAAATATGTCCGTGCATAAGTCACGCCAACGGCGATGAGAAGGAAAGAGAGAGAGAGAGAGAGAGAGAGAGAAAAAGAGAGTGAGAGAGAAAAAAAAAGAGAGAGAGAGAGAGAGTGATTCGTGTGAAACACTCTTGTCGCCTTCGCGATCTTCGCTCCAAGTACGTCTTCAACTATTGCGTAATTGAGCCGTTAATACACCGAGAAATTCACACTCGGGATACTTTCTTTATCTCTCGATGCGATTAAAAGACAAAACAAAACGACAAGCATATGCATTCGTAACGCAAATACAGTCGTACTCGGGCGAAGGATTCGATAATTATACAGAAGTGAAGCAACTAGCCAATTTTTGACGCCAACATTTTTTTGGTTCGAACATTTTTCGTAAGTCATCGCTAGTTAATTTCAATCGGAGGAGATTTTTTATTATTTTCATTTTTTATTATTTTCATTTTGACGTTTGAGAAATTCAAAATGAATTCTTATTATTTTCATTTTTTATTATTTTCATTTTGACGTTTGAGAAAACGACAAAATAGGCATTTTCAATGCATCGTGATGCAGTAATTGGTGATGAAAAATTGTGATATTTATAAAATAAGAAGTTCAAAATACAATACCGATGTAAAATCGCAATTACCCACTTCGCTCTCTTATTAAATTAAAAATTGCAAATTTCCATTAAATAATTATTTCATAGCTTTTTCAAATTTGACAGTGCCCCACTTCTGTACAATTACCGAAGATATTTTCTTTTCCGTTCGTGCATATTCTCTCTACGTTATTTTTCTTGGTTTTTTTTCTTCATTACCCCTCGTAGTCAGGTGTGCTCTTGCCGAGTCAAAGTAACAATAAAGTGTCATCCGTATGATAATGCTTGCGAAATAATGGGAGCGAAAAAATCCGTAATGGGCTCATGAAGCGATGTGTGGTGAGGCATTATTGAAGCGTTCGTAAAATTATAATCAATATATATATATATATATATATAAAGTGTTGAATTCCTGAAGCGATAATCTCGTTCGTACATGAGGGTACTTGTATTCATCTTATTCGAGTTCTTCCACATTATTTCTTCCGTTCCGAATTTTTCGCGTTTGCAATTATTTTTAATTTTTATTAAACCCCCTCCTGGCAATCAAACTTTGACGACCAAGAGGAAAACTTCCATTTCGTCGTGTTTCTTTTTCAATTTTTGAAAACGTTATCACTTTGGCAACGAAGAGTCGAATAACGTGAAACAACATTTATCCTCTAAGAAATTAACGAGTAAATTACGATTATGTGCTGAAACAAAAAACTATGGATATAGAGTATTACAATGAGCTAGAAATATTTTAAAAACGTTTACGCAGTTTTTGTTTGTTTGTTTTGTTATCTACGTTAATTAATGATCCATACCTAAATGACTCAATCCTAACAATACGCAAGCATTAACAATGAATCACAACAAGATATGTATACAACAATGGTACTCGAGTAACATGTTTTCTATCGAACACATGCAGCTACCATCTGCCTTGCGTATCTCTCCCCGATATTGTGACCTCCTCATTCTTTTAGACGTTTTCTCTATTCCTTTAAAATATATACACACGTATACTATACCGGGTGTCCCACGACGGAATGTCATCCGTGAAATGGGGGGTTGGGGGTCAAATTCTCAGTCGATAGATACAAGCATGTATGATTCGATTCGTAAATAGTTTTGAGGGTTTGTGCAATCAACCAGTTTCAGCTGATTGAGAATATTATGGAATTTCCGTCGAAAACACTGCACACAGCAGTAAAAATAGTGTTTTTAGAAGCTTTTTACGATTTTTTCGTGGCAATTTTGGGTTTTGGGGAAAATGAATGGTATATTCGTGTTCAGGGGACAAAATTACATCGAAATGGACTATTTAAAAAAATATTAAAAATACAAAAAATTTTTCGATTTTTGGGCAAAATACATTTTTTCACTAAATCATGGATAACTTTTTTCCCTTTAGGATTTGGAACTCCACTCTGTGCTCAATCTCTTCTTTATGATTTTCTCTTCAAAATGCTTTTTTAATCATAGCAAATTTTTCCATACATACCCCTTTGCATCTTTTTTTGCGATTTTTCGAGTGGACTTTCCGGAGAAACTATAAAAGATATCGATACGAATCCAACGCCATTATTTAAGTTAGGCAAAAACCTTTTCCAAACTCCCCCATTGAACCTCCATCGCATAAAAGAAGCTCATACTACGACCTTTTGAAATATCATGATTTTTGAGATTCCGGAAAAGTGGCCGGGGGAGGGTCAAAAAATTTTTTTTCTCATTTTCAACTCTTAAAAGGGTCAATTTAATCGGAAATTTTTTGCTGATTACGAAAATGCCCAAGATTTTGCCGAAAGTGCAAAATTAGTTTGGGAAAATGCAAAAAACTTTTCTAGAATATTTTTTCGACGTTTCTCCCAAGACTTAGAGGGTTTAAGGCGAATTCGTCCAAGTCCGCTGAAGGGGGCGCCAGATTAGCTGCCTTCAAAAATGCTTGTATCGATCGACTGAAAATTTCACCCGAACCTTCCATTTCACGGATGCCATTCCGACGTGGAACACCCTATATGGAACACGCTGATGTACTTCGTACGAGGGAAACAATTGGACGGAAAGAGATGTTTCAGTAAGCTGGTCGCCGCTCTACGGTGTTACGCGCAAGCATATATTACCAGTTATACTGCAAAGGAGCCTGAGGGTCGGCGCATCTCCGGAGTATTGATTTATCATTCCCTTGTTCGCCGCTTGTGGCACAGGTATCGTAAGTGTGATAGGCTTGTGGAATTTTCTGCGTCTTGGCTCGACCGTAACGATCGGTGATACAGCGACGCGATTACCGAGGAGTTTCGCTACCAGTTCAGCCGGAATCGGATGGGCCTGTAACGATTGGTTTTTGGAATGAAAAATCGATTTTTTTAAATTTGACTTTAATTTTCGTAACCTTAAATTGTTTAATTTATTTTTGTAATTTTTTTACTTTAATTTTTAACATTCTTTTACATTAATTTCGTAACTTTTTCTACTTTAAATTTGTAACTTTTCTATGCTTTAATTTTTAACTTTCTTCTACTTTAATTTCTTAACTTTATTTGCATCAATGTTAAAAATATATTTTTCCTTTATTTTTTTTTTTTACCTGGAGGCCAACGCGAATTTTTTTGGTGAGGGCAGCCGGTGGAAAAACGGCTTGAACTTGAGGGACCGCTGATGATGATACAGTGCCACCTTCCGGACCAACCGCGTGTACTTCCTGTCTGATGCGCGACACCACAGCGAAATAGTGAGGAAAATCAACCGTCAGAATTCGAACGATACGTGATGTTTGGAGATCCTCGAGTTGGCTTAGTTCTGAAATCGTTTATTCGAGCGAATCTTTACTCGTTTCATAACTCGTATGATCCGGCAAATGATAAATCGTACGATCCGATTTAAAGTTGTAATTTTAAATTACAACTTTAAATCTTTACAACTTTAACTTTAATTACAACGAGTAAAATTGTAATTTTGTTTGGGTGTGAAATTTAAATGACGCACCTTCTCCTTCAAAGCTCTCGTTTAGCACGTCCTGCACAGCTTCCTCGCTGGCTTCTAGCGTGTGCTCGCGCCAAGTCTCCCCGTTGTCCGATCGCAGAATAACGATTTCTCTCTCTTTTCCTCGCAGCGAAGCAAAGTGCGGTACCTCTATGATGACGGGTCTAAAAATTTCAGGACATTTAGTTTTATCGGGGTACAAAATTCGACGAATCAACAATCGAATTGATCATCGAAATATTAGGTGTAGTAAAAAGATATCCATTATTTTCTGGAGCCAACCAATAACAAAACTGTAGCGAAATTTTGTTCGCTACGGTTTCGGATTGGTTGAAAAATCACGAAATTTTGAAAAATTTCGTGATTTTTCGTGATCGGATTTCGTGATCGGATTTCTTTTTTACTAGACCTAATACAAACGCTCCTATTAATAATATTATTCAGTGATTGGAAAATTCATTCTTTTATTTACCGAATTTAAGTTCGCATAATTGAAAATCTTTATTCAATTGATGAAAGAACGAAAATTGGAAAATTCATTATTTTGTCAACGAAATATTATTTCGAATAATTGGAAATCTTGATTCGGTTAATGAAAGAATGAAATCTGATATTCGATCGGTTGCAGATCGGTCTCTTTTTTGTTGACGAAAAAATGAATTTTTGTATAATTTTGTTACCCCAAAAATTTGGCTCCGACCGGTCCAAGCTCGAGTATCCTACTAGCCAACGCCTCGCCTTCCATAAGCGGTGGTGGATTCGTCAGTTTGTCCCTCTTGAGATATCGGCAGGTTACTCGCATCGGCATCGCGGCCTTCCTCGGTGGTACTATAACGCGAACGCCGCTGTGACGACAGCCCCGCATTGCACCTCCTCGGGCGTCCACCAGGAACGAAACCAAAAAGCTGCGCCACGAGAATTCATCGTTAGAAAATTTTGTATTCGCCGAGTAAGGAAGTTTCAGCGATAAAGTCAGGCTTGGTCGACTAAAAGGAATTTCGACGATTTGCGATTTGAGTTTTTTTGGGTTTTCGTTTCGTATCGAAGACCCGAATCGAAATTTATTTATTTATATATTTAGTTTTATCCAATCGAATTTTATTTTCTCGTATAATTCGGAATAAATCTGGAATCTGAAAAAAAAAAAAACTTTGGTAACTGAATCTTAATTATATATAATTATTTTTCCTTAATTATTTAATAACTCAAATACTTCATTATTTAATTAAGTTAAATTTTTTGTAGTAAAATCTGTTCTGAAAATTTTTCAAAATCGAAGCCCGAATGATTAATTTTAAATAACCCAAAAACAGTTTTGGAAAATTCTCGTATGTATAAATTTCTTCCACGAAATTACCAAAAATTCTTCGATTATTCTACTTTCGTTTTTAAAACGTGAAAAGACCGACTCTACCGTCGTAACTTCCTTGAAAACGTTCCAATCGTTCCTCGGCTTCTAATGAGTGAAAAGAGCGTGTAAAAAAAGTACAAAAAAAATGATGATACACATAGGTGACCCAATATCGACCGAGGTGATCGAAAAAAAGTGTAATATCGTATAAAAAGAAATAATTAGTTCGTAAAAAAAAAAAAGTATGCGGGTTTGACAGGCCATTTTATAATTTACACTGTGTAGCCCGGCTATGAACAATCAGATGAGAGGAAAGAAAGAAAAAAAAAAGTATCGTTTCCATACACCTGTGCGCTCGTGTGTGAACGGCTTGCCTAATAGCTAATTGCGTTACGTGTGCGCCTTCTCCAGACCGCGTGAACGCTCTTCGTGCATTTTTGCAAAATATATAGATTTATTTTTCGCTTAAACGTATACATCTAAAACTCGAAAATTCGATAAAAAACATTTGGTGGTCCAAATTCTAATGTGTTACGATTGCATCGACACGACCGTAATTTACGAAACGTGTTTTTCGTTATTTACAATATTAATGATTCAACGTAACGTTTAGTATTTTTCTTTTGGCCCGGGCGTTCAATGAAGGAGATTGATAAATGAAATTTGATGAATCGATGACGCGCCGCAACATTGAGCCAAATGAAAGATCGAGGCGAAGAGGCTTGACCAAATTGTCGATAACTGCGACGGTGAGTAATTATAATAATATAATTATAATTATTATGCTTAATAATAATAATAATAATATTAATTATTATTATTATTATTAATAGTAATAATAATAATTATTATAATTGCTATTATTAATATTATAATTATAATTAATTATAATTGATTTTATCAATAATAATAAAATTATTATTACATTTTGATAAATTTAATAAAATTCATTAAATTTTATTATTATAATTACAAGGTCGATAGTTCCGACAGTTCGGTCAAACCCAAACGTATAAAAAGCTACCTAATTATCGATCAGAGCACATCAAAGAAAAACAAATCGCGCGGACGAGACTTTGCGCCACTGATATTTCGCAGTGGCGACATCGATCGTCGCGCTTACGCAATCAACGCATTTATCATTATCTTTTTTGTTTGTTTTAATGCCAAGTATAACATCGATTACTACGAAGGACTATTATAGCAGCGTTGTTCAGCCACTACGGTATGTCATACGCATAATAAGTGTGTAAAACGTTATATCTATCGATATATCTATATTGCGCAAAGTGTGTGTAGTGCGAGCGAGCAAAGAAAAATGTGACGTTGCGATAAATATTAAATCGGACGGTGAACATCGATGATACGTTTGATAGAACGTAAAAAAGACAACAAAAAAAATTGAAAACAAAGAATAATATAAACTTAAACGACGATGTAACAATGGCAGAGAGGAAAAGATAAAAATCAGTAATTTAAGGCAGAATGCAAAATTTAACGAGCGGTATAAATTCACTTACTTTCTCCAGGATGGAATTCTGCGAGTAGCGCAAATTAAATAACCGAAAAACATCGGAAACAAAATAAAGTACGCGTTAGTTATATTTACATGTTCATATAATTTCGTTCGCAATTGTTCGTGTGCGTGTGTGTGTTGATACGTGTTTAATGAAATTTTATCGATGACGTATTCGTGTATGAATTTATATGTACAGTTTGCTTGACAAAAGCGAGCTTCGTCGTAAAAAACGTTGGAAACTATATTCACATCGTAAACTATATTCTCATCGTATAAAGCAAGATGTTTCATTATTAATAAGTGGTTTAGTCGTCTCTATTATTAAAGACACGTAGAAAATGTGTTTTGTGTAAAATGTAGAAAATGCGAGGAAAAAATCGTTGATATTTTCAAACCCCGATTTTTCAAGGATTATATTTATAGGATTATATTTTTTTATTTATTAAGGATTATTAATAAAAAAGGATTATCCTTATTTATTAAGGATAATCCTTTATTATTAATAATCCTTAATTATTAATTATTAATTAATTTATTATTAATTATTAATTAATTTATTATTATTAATTATTAATTATTAATTAATTAATTATTAATAATCCTTATTTATTAAGGATTATAAATAAAAGAGGATTATATTTTTTATTATTAAGGATTATATTTTTTATTGCAAATTTAAAACATCAACCTCTGCGTTTGTTAATACTACAGAGATTGATTATCGACTTTTCATTTTAAACCCAAACGCCGATGAGAAAACGAATTTTGGAAATTTGTGAGGTTATGTATCGATCCTTAAAAAGGATTTCGAAAATTTGTGAAGTTATATCGATCCTTAAAGAGGATTTTGAAAATTTGTCAGGTTATGTATCGATCCTTAAAAAGGATTTCGAAAATTTGTGTTCCAATCGCGATTAAAATTTTTTTTTAAACCCAAACGATCCATTTTTCACCACGAACGACATTTGACGCGATCAATACAAACAATCTTGCCAAAGAAGCAGCTTTATCCACTCGTGTTGAAATTTACCATCGAACGATTGAAAAATAAATAAAAAAAATTAATCGTACACGCTTTTGTCGAACACGCTGTACGATAATTTATGTCAAATTTATATATATATATTTATATATAAAGTATAAATTTACATATATAAATTTATGTGTAATCGTATAGAAATACATATATTTTTATATATATTTGTTTCTTTGTTTGTTTGCGCTTAATGTGAAAAATGATTTTACGACGATACTGATTCGTCGATGATCAGCGAGACATACGATAATTGTTTCTACTCGTGTTATTCGTCCTTGTAAATTCCGTTATCGGAAACGATATTTTAATCGTAAAAATATTAATACGCGTAACGACGAAAATCGTTAGGATCCTGGATCGATCGATTCTGGATCGATCGAAGATTGCGTTCGTGCTATTTTCTCGTTTGACATCTTCGGCTGTACGGATGAAAAAAAGAAGAAAAAAAAATAAGAACAACAACACAATAATAATTATGTATTATAGAAGACATGTTTCTTTTTTTTTTTTTTTTTTTTTTTTTTATGTGCGGCACTTTTCACTCATACTGTACACAAGATCGGTTTTTTATCATTGAGTAATGGACGAGGGTCGAGGGCTGGAAAAGCCTTAACAACAATTGTGCAAATAAACGAGTGTCAATTTATAAGAAAATTTCTCTAAACGTCAACTCGCATTCGCAGCCACTATTAATCGCAAACATTCGAACACTACGCTGCACGCTAAAAGAAAGATTCACAACAAAAAGGTGGGGAAAAATGAAAAGCGAGGGTTCGAATAAAAAGAATATCCCTAGGGATCTGAAATTTTGAAAAATTGTCCCGTCGACGTAAAACACGCCGAAACAGGAGGAAGAAAAATGACTTTGACAACCGATCAAAATTTCACCCAACAATATTTTCCTACGTATGTACAAATCCGCGTTTTTTCAATATCGACGAAAAAATGAAAAAAGAAACGAAGCAAACGAAAAAAAATGAAATATCACGAAATTTTGAGCAACGCCTTTTATTATTATTATAATTTTTTTTTTTTTGTGACACGAGGCCAAAATGACGTGACTCGTATTTCCGAAGTGACGTCAAAAACGTTATTGGCTAATTGATATGATAAATGGGTAATTAATAGTGTACCTGTCCCTCCACATTCCTTGTCCTCTCGATACGAAACCAAGGGCGGCCAGCGACGAATTTAGGGACTCTATTGACGCTCTAATTTCGGAACAGAACTGCGTTTAATTATTGGTAGGAATAATAGAAGAGAGAGAAAGAGAGAGAAAGAAGGTAGATGAAAAATAAACAATTTCTAAACCGTGCTGCATGCATTTGTGAGTGCTTCCCATAAATATATATATATATATCAGGTGTGTCGGTATAAAACATCGATTTCCCAACAGATGAATTTTCGGAAGTTTCATTCCCGCTAAAAAAAGGCTGTAAGTTTATCAATCAATTATTTATTATTAAAAAACCTAATATTAAGGGCATGACAAATATTACCACGTGACACACCAGTGCGAGAGAGATAGTCGAAACGTTTTGAACCGCGATTTTTCGAGAATGAAACGTTTTTATTAAAAATGGCGACCGGGGGGTCCTCGGTGCCATCGTCCCGAATGCACACGACAAATTTCGTACCGATCGGTTCAGCCGTTTGAGAGAACAGTCGTTTCAAAATTTCGAAGTGGACGGAGTCATACTTCAATCGGGCATTATGTTTTTAATGTTTTTAATTCACATTTTTTATTTATTTATTCTTACTATTTCGTCACGAAACGTATGGGAAAACTAATGATAAACGATAACAAATATATTTAACAAAAAGTATTTTCAATAAATTTTGTAATTTGATGGATCGATGACTTTTGTGAAAAATAAAGATCGAAGTTTCATTCCTCCTGATTTGTTATACATACATATGCTTAAGGATCTACGTATTTATTTATTTATTTTTTTGTTTTTTTTTTTTTAATGATTTTTCTGTAATTCACGATTATTGTTTTTAAATAACGATTTAAATACGATTGGTATCGGTACATATGTAAGTTCGTGTATACATCTACGCACAGACGCGTGCAACGACGGATCACTTTCTCCCACTATGGTTCGTTAATATCTAGATACTACAGGCTCTACCGTATCGTACAGCGGTGAAGGCGAATGAAATGATAATACGACGAATGTATGAGATTCGCGATTGTTTTTTTCCCTCGTTGTTTTTTCAATTTTATTTTTTTTTAATTAATATTTTTTTTGTCTTCAATGATTTCCAGACTCTTCTCTTCTCAGGCACCTTCGAGATCACCATAAACTTAAAGTTGCTAATTTTTCCGAAAACTGCAAAACCTTTTTAAATGAAATTTAATTTTGAAAAATAACGAAACGATAATAATGTTAACATCCAATGGGGTGCATGATTTGAGGATACGTTCTTGCGCCATAATCACAATAGTATGTACAAAGTAATGGCAAAATCATCGGGTACAATTGTTTCAAAGATAATTGTTTGTAAAATTACGTGAATCTTTTTGAGAGTCATATCATAACGTATAAAAAATTTGAAAAGTTTTCAACGTTTGGTAATCGAGATATTCAGTGGTAAAAATTATAACACGAAGTTTAATTTATTATAAGAAATTACAAAAAAAAGCCGATGTTTTTTACAACAAATATCACGATTTCTAGACGGTCAAACTCTGTCAAATTTTATCCACATTCCAATTAATTTTTAAATTCGTATAACGCAAAAAAAATCATCAATCATTTTTGCAAAAATGGCAAAATCATGAGATACAATTGTTTCAAAAATAATTGTTTGTAAAATTACGTTAATCTTTTCGAGAGTCATATCATAACGTATAAAAAATTTGAAAAGTTGTCAACGTTTGGTAACCGAGATATTCAGTGGTAAAAATTATAACGCGGAGTTTAATTTATTATAAGAAATTACAAAAAAAAAGACGATTTTTTTTACAACAAATATCACGATTTCTAAACGGTCAAACTTTGTCAAATTTGATCCACAGTTGAGTATGATCGTTAAGAAGGTTCGTACGAATTTTAAACAATTAATCTTTAAATTCGTGTAACGCAAGAACATCCTTAAGTGATAATAACGGAAGATACTCCGAGACCGGAAGTGTAAATTTGCGATTGATTAATTCGGTGACGAAAATCCCGTTCGTCGTTAAAAGACGGAAAAAAAAGAGAGAGACAGAGAGAGAGAGAGAGAAGGAAATAAAAATTAAAAAAAAAAAAAAACAGGAAATAGTAAATTGGCGAATGAACTTTCGATAAATTGTTACCACTGTCGTTCAAAGTGGTGCGTGTACTCTCGTCGTAACTATTGAATGAAACTCGAGGGAAGAAATCGTCACAGGTATACGACAACGCGAAGCAGGGCCAATGCCAGTCTCGGACATCGCTCGTTGATATTCCTAATGAAACGATTCGCGTTCACGAGCGGTCGCATACACACACGTTTCGATTGAAACATTCGCGTACGTGACGTCGTAAGCGAACGCGCGAACTCGGCCAGTCTTTGTATTCGTTATACGAACATTATAATGACATCGATATAATCGTGCCACGAGACTTGTACGGATTTTCGTTGATCAAACGTGAATGAATTCGCGATATTTCCGAGGGACGTGCATCGATGATCAATGGGGAAAAATTGGTTCGACGGTTCGATGAAACTTCGCTTTGGTGATGGTGCCTTTTGGGGGAATCGACGTTTCGAAACAAACCCAAACAAACTCAAACAAACCCAAACAAATCAAAATGTGGATATTAATATTGTTTATAAATTTATCTAGAAATTTCTCGGATTTTGTTTCTCGCAAATGAGTCCGTATAATATTGAACTAGGAAACCCAAATTTTTGAACACGCTTTTGAGAAAAAGATTCCGATAAAAAAAGGAAAAAAGTCAGAGATTACGAATTTAACGCTTGAGTAGTTGAATTGAGAATTTAAAAAGTTTTTAATGTTTATAATTATATAGATTGTAGGGTTCACTTTTGTCAAAAATTAAATATTCTAGTTTTTTTTTTTTTAGATATTCCTTAGATTTCTAAAAATTCTAGATTCCGAGAAATTCTTAGATTTCTTAAAATTTTAGATTCCTAGAGAATCTTAGATTTCTAGAAATGTTTAGATATCTTAAAATTCTAGATTCCTCTAGAAACATTTTTTATATCGTTTCTAGCAAAATACGTCGGTAAAGTATTAAACAATGTATTAAAGAAAAGTCAATAATTACAAATTTAATGCTTGGATGGTTCGATCGAGAATTAAACAAGTTGACAAAGTTGAAAAAGTTGATAATTATTTAGAGAATAACGTTAACTTTTTTCCGAACGAAACAGTGGACATTTTTTCGAAATTTCGGAGATGAAATTTTGTCGAACAAAATTACAAAATTAATCGGTAGATTTCAAAAAATCAGTTCTCCTTATCGTTCTCGAAGTTCCTCGAGAACGCAATAACGAAAGATCATCATAGTAGGGAATTTCATCATGATTCAATTTGCCATCAAAAACGAACATTCCAAAATCCGAATGTATTTTTTAAAATTAATTTTTCGAGTTTTCAGGCGAATCATTCGTCCCTCTGTCTCTCTCTCTCTCTCCATCTATATTTCCGTCCCATAATGCAGTTGTACAAAGTGCATAAAGATTTTCAGGTAAAAAAAAAAAAAAAAAAACAAAATCATTGCCTCTGGTCCCCATGCCAACATTCCTCCAATGTCCAGGTCGACATAAATCGCCGTAAAAACTAGTAAAACGAAAATTTAAAAAAAAAGTCGAAATCTTCGACACCCGAAACATGGAAGCGGTTTTCCATGAAAAATAAAAATAAAAAAAAAAAAAACGTCCGATGCACAATAAAGAAAAAACAAAAAACAAAAATCGAGAATAAAAGGTAATTGGATTTTCGGGTGGTTTTCCGTGGGTGAAGGTCGTTAGTACTACTTGGAAACAATCGCTCGAGCACACGCACACCATATCAATCTATAATACACAAAATTATTGTTCCAGGGTTAGCTGTGTCCCAGTATATGCACAACGAAAAACAAAATTCAACGAACAAAAAAAAAAACAAAAAAAAAAAAAAAACAAGAAATAATTATTGAAAACCGAGAAGAAAATAAAAAATTCAAAAAAAAAAAAAAAAAGGTTAAACAATTTATAAGATCGAAGTTGCGATCTCGATCGCGTGCTTTTTCACAAATTTGATGATTCCGCTTTGGACAGATTCGAGGATATCCGTCAAACGGTGATTACCTCTTTTCTTTCACGAATTCTATCGAATAAAAAAAAAAAATTAAAAAAAAAAAACAAACAAATGTGGCACGTTGCCGATGAGTTGATGAATACGAGGATTCGACGTTTTCGCACTAGTAATGACTCGAATGAGTTTTGTGCGTATACAAGTATGAACGTGTGATTCATTCGGCTTTTCGTACGTACCCGACGTGAACGGGATGCCTGTTTATGTCGACGTTGTCGGGCTTCAAATTGGCGGCGTTCGATCGATGATAATTCTCCTTGGTTATCATTTCGGTAACGGTCGTTCCTGCAATTATTTCAAATTCGTCGCGTCGAATTTATTAACGACTAATAAATAAATGAATAAATAAATAAGTAAATAATTAATTAATCAAATTGATTTAATAATAAATGATCCATTAATTAAAATAACCATAAATTAATTATAATTAATATAGATGATAATGAATAAATTAATTGCAATATTAATGAATGAATTATTAACATAACAATTAGATATAATTATTAGTTACTTAATAATTATAACTAATTTTTGTAATTATGAATAATTCATAACAATAATAATATATTTATTAATCTATTGCTATTCAATTTATTCGTGTATTTCCTAATTTTGTGAAAACGTACAATTACTCCAAAAAATCGTTGAAATGAAAAGCAAAAAAATCGCTAAGTAACGTATATCAGTCTATCAGGTCTGCCCGTTTCAAATCAGAATAAAAGAGCTCGTTTCAATAAACATAACGTTTTTGGCAGGAGATATACGAAGATTTACAAAATCCTTTCCTTAAGGAATTGAAATACAGAAAATACGTGCTCGTATAAAATTCGTTTTGTTTGAAATAAAATCCACTATTCGATGAAATAATAATATCGATAAAAAATTGGTAAAGTTTGGAAGAACGATGCGAATATTATCGAATATCGAATCTTACCAGAATGTCGATTGTCCCTTTCGTCGTCAGTGACGTTGACTCTCATTGAATCATCCCCCATCGATTTCATGTCATCAACAGTCATGTAACGATACTGCTGTTGGTCGCTGAGCATCGGATCTTCGCCTATGAAAAATCATTCAATATTTATTGTTTGATACGAGTCAAGAGGAGAATGGAAACACGATAAGGTGATAGTGTGATGTTCCTCGATTGGCTTTTGTGATTTTCATTATGTGTATGTCAGTTTGGAACTTTCGTACGAATATATATATATATACATATATGTGAAGAGCTGATTGATCATCCGTGAATACCAAGAACGGTGCGAATACTGCAAACAAAAACATAACGATTTCTAATAATGCTTATTATGCGGCGTGTCAACTACAACAAAGCTGAAAAAAAAAATAAACAAAAACAAAAACGAAAAATAAAAAACACGAAAAAAAAAAAAAAAACAAGAATCAAAGCGCAATATGATTGTCGTATTTGTCGATGTGATGCAAAGCGCGACGTACTCGACGCTGCCTTTTATTGGAGAAACTTGATGACTCGTCAGAAGTCGAAAGAAAAAGGATCTTTTTTTGAATATTGTTTTTTTTTTCTTTTCTTTTTTTTTTATATTGTTAGTCTATTCGTTCGAAGCCCTGAATCGTTGATAACGATGTGAAGACGTCATTTCTTTGACTTCGACTAATCAACGTCACTTTCTTTTTTTTTTCTTTCTTTCATTGAACACTATTACTGTTTGAAGTTATCTGTACATCGCTACGGGGATAACTAATCTATATTGCTTTTCTAATCTATCTATTTCGAGGGTCGAAAAATTTTTTCGGTAACGTTTATCGAAGCGAGGACTAAATTTGTTATCAGTGATGATTCGTGGTTTCCCTTAATGAGTTTCTTGCGGTATAATCGCAATGGTTTGCACGAAGTAATCGCAAAATCATCAGATACCGATTTTTTTTTTTCGAAAGACAATTGTTTGGATGATCACGCGAATTTTCTTGAGCGTTATATTGTAACGTATACAAAATTTGAAGAGGTTTCAACGTTTTGGTAATCGAGATATTCAGACGTAAAAAATCGCAACTTTAACACGTCTTGTAGAAAATAATGAAAAAAAAATAACGATTTTTGTTTGTTTACAACAAACATAACGATTTCTAGACGGTCAAACTTTGTCAAATTTGATCGACGGTTGAGTATGATTGTCGAGAAGGTTAATACAAATTTTGATAAATATTCGGAAGTGTAACTCCTGTCAGAATCGATTTTTTTGTGTTCGTTTGGGTTTGTTTGGGTCCGTTTGCTTGATTTCCCACGTTTCAGCAGGAGTTGCACTTCCGAATGTTTACTCAATTTTTAAACAATTAATCTTTAAATTCGTATTACGGAAGAAAATCTTTGCGGAGCCCCCCGTACGATTAAATTCGAAATATTTTCGGACCGGAAATAAATAAATTTTCAAACGTCGAGCTGTCATTCGAAATTCACAATTTTAAATCGCACTTGCAGTTCAAAATTTCATGATGAAAGATCTCGATCGAGGTCACAGTTTCACACCATTTTTTACGTTTTATTAATATTAAAAATAAACTTTCGCCATTATCGGTAATTTTTCGATTACGTCACTAGCGTCACGACTTTTTGTTTTTACGTTTTTTCTTTTTTCTTCCGATCGAATCGCAAGAAAATACGAGAACGAACGTTTCAACGAGACTGAACTTGGCGTTTAGTATCGTTTATAAATCGTTTATAAAATTATTATTATTATTATTATTAATAGTATAATATTTGTTAATAAGAAAATATCAATATCAATGGTTGTTTTATTTCGGCCGAAAATAAACCGAGTGCTCGAATCAAGCATTGGCAAATTGAGTTTCGTCATAGCGTATCTACGTTTGAAAGAAATCACCGTCCTCGAATATCCATCATTGACACGCCAAGCCTGTCTTTTATAAAGTGATGCCAAAAAAAAAAAAAAAAAACATCGAATAGCCAATTCGTACGACTACACGCATAGACAATTGTTCGCAGTAAGCTCGTAAGACGATTTGTGAAAGAGAAACGCAAATTCGAAGCTTCCACGAGATACTTTCAAAACGCTCAAAAAAAAAAAAAAAAAAAA
>JAPYZI010000652.1:0-44979 GCA_030523105.1 Ophioninae sp. A BG-2022a
AATTTTTCCATACATACCCCTTTGCGTTTTTTTTAGCGATTTTTCAAGTGGTCATTCCGGGGAAACTATCCGAGATATCGATACGAATCCAACGCCATTATTTAAGTTAGGCAAAAACCTTTTCCAAACCCCCCCAATGGAAGTCCATACCATATAAGAAGCTCACCATACGACCTTTTGAAATTTCGAGATTTTCATGATTCTGGGAAAGTGGCCGGGGGAAGTCGAAAAATTTTTTTTTCCGTTTTTAATCTTTCAAAAGGGTCTATTTGATCGGAAATTTTCCGCTGATTACTAATTTACCCGAGTTTTTGGCGAAAGTACAAAATTAGACTGGGAAAATGCAAAAAACTTTTCTAGAATATTTTTTGGACATTTTTCCCTGCTGCAGCTCACAATAAATTTTATGCAATAAATTTCATGCTGAAATTTGTGAAAGTGCAATACGATGGATCGTAGTTCGCAATTACTCTTATGGTAACCACAATCCGCACAATTTTTTTCAAACTTTTGGTAAATGCTGAGCACGTTCCTCTTAGAGCAAGCGGCCCGCATACACACAATAAATTTCATTCAAAGCGGTTGAATAGTATGGGAGAAATTGGATTTTAAAATTTCGTTGTGGCTAGGAACGTGTTCGTCATTCCCTTAATACATTCACAGCATTTAGCTTTACGCAACCTGTAGTTGTTCGTGACGACTTCAGATGACGGCACATCGTGGATACAGCTAGGACGCTTCAGTCGATCCACAGATAAGCGGTTACCATCCGAGCAACAGACATTTCGACAGAAACGAACGTACAAAAGTTGCCTTATTCAATGCGTACTTACCCCTTTCTTCGATGGGGACGGTTTTCGATGTGATCGATCTCAGAACTGGGGCAACAACCGGACCCAAAGCTGCAACGGCTGCACCTGTTGGGCAAACGTTTACTTACAGATTTCTACTGACTATGTATTGTTTCTACTAAATTACATGTCGGTAATTAATTAATGTTATATTATTCTATCAAGCAATGTATTGTTCCTCAATATTCCAAGATGTTTCGCAATTTTACGAAATATTCATCCAGTAATAGGTTAAACGTTATGAAATAACTACGGTTACTTTAGTGGCTTACCTACGTAGAACAGCTCACTTTGCATCGCCGTCGCGAAAAATATTCTTCCGACCGCGTGCGAAATTGCACCGACGGCCACGACAAACGAGTCCCTCATTCCTAAGACTTTGCTCATCAGGGGAGTACCAACGAGCATCGCTGTTGGGAAACAAAAAATATTTAAGGTTAACACGAAGTGCGTTAAAAATTGAAGATATTCGGAAACGACTTGAGAATAAAATGACTAACCTAATACGAACAACGCAGACTGGAAAGTACGGAACCGACTGTAAGCAGTAACATCCCAGTTGAACATGCGTTGAGTGTACAAGTAACTCATGGACTTTTCGTCCCTTTGAAAAGTGTACAAAGCCATCGCGAGGAACAAAACCCAGAGGTGAAGTTTCTTGCAACCGGGACGCGATTTCGTGAGCGTTCTGATAGTCGCTTTGACGTGTTCCTTGTCAAAGAAATCGGTAAAAACGTTGACCCCGGCGAGAGACTTTTGACGCTTGCTCGTTTGCCAATCCAGAGCAAGATACGTGTAGAAAATAGCGAGGATTAAGAGTGATGCATTGATGACGAACATAAGGGTGTAAGAAGAGTTCAACACGTTGGTGAATAGGTAGGAGCCCAATGCTATGCCTGAAATGTCGTTAAAGAAATGGATTAGCCGAATTATCTTTATTGGCTCTGTCTGACAAACCTAGAATTGCGTAACTGTCGTATTTGTCACCGGAAAAGATTTTTTTTATTGCCGTTGTGCCGCAATGAATCGTATCAATTGAGAATCCACCCAAAGAAGGCGAGAACAGTACGTATGAGGTCTGTTTGAAAAGATTTCAACCAAAGGATTCGACAAAGCGCTGACACGAGTGTTTTATATCTGATGGGGATTACTTCGAAGGGTATAAAATAGATAATGATAATTAAATAAATGTGTTTCGAGAAAAATTGTAATTCACTTCACTTTTTGAACAAACCTCATATAAAGATTTAACACACAAATAGCCGATAAATGGAAGAAGCTAATACTCGAATGAAAAATAAAAACGCATCATGAATTTTTCAAGCATAAACGGAAGTTCTTACCCGTAGGCATGGAACTGAGATAAGCAACGTCAAGGATGGTAACTCTCAGAGTCCTTTGAGCTACCGACGAAACGTCCGATATGTAAGAAAAGCAGCAGGCAAATATGGCAACATCACCACCCAAGAATCCCATTGGCAGGCTCGCCGTGTAAAGTATCATGTACACGTCCCAACTGGGTATCAATGTGTTCACGATCACCATACCCGAGTAGACAAGTTTGCCGAATAATCCAATTAATAGTGGAAGTTTTCTGCCTCGCCGGTCGCTCCAATTGCCGAACCAAAGAGCCAATACGATTGGCACTACGTGTCCGGCTATGTTGTTCCATTGAAGAAACGTCGACACGGTCAGCTGAAAGGTAGAGACAAACGAGAAATAGTTTTTGTTCACTTTCGTATTATTATTATTTTTGTGTAGAATCAGTTTGGTTTTTAATAAAAATTTACGTGTTTCCTGTTCAAAAATTATCTTGATTATTTTTGAAATTTGACTTTTGTTCGTTTGACTTTAATGAATGGATTTATCGAATCGTTCATGGGATTGATGTTTGCATCGTTCGCGGGAAGCAACAAAAATTATCCTTTTTTCAATTCTCTGATTTTTTTTTTGAAGAGTTCCCGGTGAATCAAAAATATGAAGTTGGAAAAAATTTCGTTGCCTTCAAACGATGCAAACTTCAACACCATAGTCACTAAGGAAAAGAGATGGATGCTAGCGTGATTCCCGAAATTCTTGGATCGTCCTTTAGTTAGAGATCATTACGATAATAGCGTTTCATACGAATAAATTGCCTCACTTGAACTTGACTCTCGAGTGTGGCGTTCGTGGTGATATCCTTGCAATATTCCTCCGAGAGTCCGTGATTCACGCGACAAGCTTTGTACACGAATAAAGCTTGTTCGACAACCGAAGTAGTCATAAAAGCCATCATGTAGAGCCACATTGTAGGCTCGACGCTTGTCAACCTCAGCCATCCTAAATATTTTTCACAGTAGGCGCGATTGGGCGGTTCAACCACTACGGCGTCGAGCTGAAATTGCAATACCATTTCCATTAACTTCTTTAATTGGACAATTATTTTATCCATGTTTTCATAGGATGGATAAAAGAAAAAGAATATTTTCGTTGCCCCCCCCCCCCAGTGTCGCAAACATCAAGATCATCCGAGACCTTCGTGTAGACATTCGAATGAAACCTTCGTACGCCCGAGTCAGAATAATATCGAGCCATCCGTTCTGGCACATTTCTACGGTTTCAGGTTACCACATAAAAAATAACGTGAAACTTGTCGAGTTTAGATAAAAACCATCGACACGATATGCGTCGTTTTTACACTCTTGACCTACGAACTACCGTTTCATAGTCAGTCAGATAAGATTGTCGGTATCGGTGACTGAAGCGATCTCCTGTCTTCGGGCAAATGCCGCTTGTATGTAACACCATTTTCAACCCAAACCTTCTCCCGTGGTAGTTTATAATGCGCGAATTCATGTTTTATGAATGCTTTAATTGTTTGGGTTACATAAATATGGGGTTACACTTTGGAGCCCAACGATCTTTTTGTTTGTTATTTCTTATTTACGTGATTATGAAAAATTATATATCGCACCCGTGTTAAAAATCTTTGTAAGAGAATTCTTAAAAAGCTTTGTTTGATTTTCTTAGCTGAAGCCTAGAGAAAAAATGCTTGCCAAATAAATTCGATGAATGAATAAAATTGGAGGCGTTAATTGATTGTTATTCAAAGTTCATCTATGCCTCAATATCGTTGCAAGAACACTTTGTCACCACATTGTACGGAATAAAAATACGACGTTGAAGTTTACTTCGTTGGACACCAACGATCAGTTTTTCATTTCTTTATATTCATCGCAATCCTAAATGTTTTCTTTTTAATGCAAATCGAGGTTTTGAATTTCAGGTAGAAAAACGTGGACACGTTTGGACGATTTTAGCACTTTAAGTGGGCACAGAAATACTACGTAATTGGAAAAAATGAACTTATCTGATGATCAATCGATATCTTGATTGTGTCCATTAGGAAAAACAATCAGGTACTGATCGTTCGATCAGTGCTCAACCGGAAGAATCACGTGTCAGAAATGTTTAATTAAATGTTTCTAATCGAATTTAATTCAATTTATTATCAAAATAAATCGTACGCCTACCTCGGGTTCCGAAACGCGTTGGTTCATCTTGCCGTTGATTGGAACAATGAAATTGCAGTGCTCGAAACCTCGGAGTCTGACGACTTAGTGATATCAACGTTCTAGGCTTATCTTTTAATCCGTCTCAATTTTCCTTCAAGTATGCACTTTTTACTTAGTGCATAGCTTGCAACGCGTTGAGATTCCATTAAGTCTTCTTGACGACTGCTGAACATATCGACTAGTGTTGTTATGGTTTCTTATCACTTTTCGTCGGTTGTGCACTCGAGGAGACCCGGCATCTATCGCGGTTGAAACAAAAAATTATCGTTATTGGGTACGGAAAAACAACCATTACGCTGCCGATAGCAAATGAAAAATGAGTATTACGTTTCGAAGTTTACATTAAAACTTCACCCGCGCAAATGAAACGCGAAGAATCTTATTCTGAATTGCAAAATTGAGTATAAGATTTGTGCTCGATAAGTGCTCATTAAAGGCACGTAAAAAAAAATCGACATAACCTCACAAATTTTCGAAATCGGTTTTCTCATCAGCGATTAATTTTTCAATGAAAAATCGAGCATCAGTATCTTTACAATTTACAGACGCAGAGGTTGATGCTTATATCTCGCGATAAAAATGTTTTAGTCTTGAGAGGTGGTGTTTCAAAAATATCTGTTATCTCTCGCGTTCTCACGTTTAACGTGGTGTATCTCATAAATGTTCTTAAGTACGGTTATTTTCATTTTCTTCTTTATTTTACTTAATCATTTTTTTAATTTGACGATAACGGCAAAACTGCAAAGAAAATATTTAAAAAAAACACACATTTTTTCGAATTTCGTCAATATAAAATAAACTTTATGGGATCGTAGAATCGCGATGAACGAAACATGAAAAATGTCCTTCGTACTACGCGTTGACGAGTGGTGGCAGTTGGTAATCTTATCGTACAAAATACCGCCACTAATCGTGAAAGTCTCCATTTTTGATAAGCCCCGATCACATAATTGTATTTGCATAACTCACTGAATACGTCCAGAACGTTGTTTATCGTTTTACCCAAAAAAACGCAAACAAACATAGGTTATTTTTACACAAAAAATAATCCGAGTTTCACAGTTAATACAGTTATTTCCCATGCTGTTAATGCTGATAAAATTGAAATATTAATTTCGTTGCAACTAAAGATTTCGTTGAAACACGCCGAAAGTGATTTAGTTATTTTCGAAAATGATTTTGGATAGTAATGAAACGGGAAAAAGTACGAAAACGATATTTATTTCTCCATTTTCCATTTATATCTGAATTTATTTTTAATATTAGGTCTTCATTTATTTTCATTATTATTATCTCTCCCTTTATTTTCATTACGGAAACTTTTATTTCTGCAAAGAGAAGTAGTTAGTCTGTTATTAGAATACGCAAAAAGGATAAAGGTATTTTTATAGTCTTATTCGGCGAAGAAAAATGAAGGATACAAAAAAGTATTTCAGTTGCATTTTAGCCCAAGCAAGCTCCAGGCATATTAGAAAAATGATTACCTTTTAAAATCGAAGAAATAACACATCACGATAAGAGAAAAAAAAATAATAAGACAAAAATTAAAAAAAACAAGCTTGAACGTTATTTTACTCAGACAAATATTGATTTCATTTCGTTATGACAACAATGTCAATACAGAGAAACGCGTTTGAACATACAAGAACAGAAACGTTGAAGATTCGACTGGGAATTATAATACGATACGAAAACGCGATCCGTGTTATCGCTCTTTCTACGCGATCACGTTCGCCACTCGACGATACGGAAAAGATAATCTCAAGGTAATCAATGCGTTGTTAGGATGAAACTGTCTTTGAAATCACCTTCAAACTGGACCATTCGATTATTCCCAAATACGGCACTGCTTCGGCTTCGTGTTTTTAAAAACAGCGCGTTCACGTTGGCACCGTTCCAAAACACGACAGGACACTTTGATCGACACAATTCTCACGGCGAACCCGAATATTTTTGTTATTGAAAATTCGTTCTCGTTTCACATCGAAATTTATTCGTGTCAACGTGGTCTCGTGTAAATAGCGTTGCGAGAGAGAAGCGTGCGCGCATTATCGACTAGACCCGCACACGTGGTTATGGCCATAACCTCGCGTTACGCAAGTTTGTTTACCCCGGCAGTAGCGCGACGTTTTTTCGACGATTCTTCTCACTGCAATCTCCGAATGCATTCGGCTATCACGAAACATTTCTTTTTGTTCTTTTTTTTCGTGTTTATTTTCTAATACTTCGTTGTTTGTCCTTTCACTTTGAGTTTTTTTTCCACGCCGACCGCACGAGAGTTTTGCACGCGGTGAATCGCGTGGGGGATTTGTTAACGAGCGTAGACCCGAGATCAAAGGAAAAATGTGAAATTCGACTAGTAATCCACTTTAGACTCTGTAGAATGTATGACGAGAACTCGCCACGTGATTTTTGCTCCGATATTCGTCGTGGAAAGTCCGCACACTTGAGGGATTGTCTCCCGCGTTATTGCGCCGGCACTGTAGCAAACATCGATTCGCTCGGTGGCTACTGCGCATTTCTAGCGACCCGTCAACTCTTGTAGCGACAACGTGCCTGCGGAGCGCGCGTTTTCAAACTGGTTTCGCCGGTCGCTTTGATCCGGAGCGCGCAACAGTCGGGGAGACTGGTTACACCGGCTCATTTCCGGCAGCTGCACTCCTCACGAATATACGCCTTAAGAGGTTAAGCTAGGTCGAAAATTTCGACAAATCGCTCGTTGCTGGGACATAACGCGTTAGGAAAACGAATATTGAAGGTTTAAGGTATGACTGGATAAAAAGTCGTTAATACAAAATGACGAAATCGGAGGTTTGAAAGTTTAGATCATGTCGAACATGTTGAGCCTTACTGAATAACGAATTCAATAATAAGTCAACACTTAAAATTCATTTTCAACTTTCAATAATAAATTATGTAAAATTCGGGGATATTGCTATGTTGCTCAACCGAGATTTTTTCAGTGACTGTACATCTGTTACAAGCGATCAACAAAAAAATGTCATTTTTTAAATTTCATTATTATTTTTGGATCATCTTATTATTGTTCATAATTACACAAAAACTCAATATACGATGTTTATTGAAAATATAAGGTGAATGTTTATTTTTCTCGAAATACATTTATTCATTCATTATTATCGATTTTGTCCTCTTCAGAATAATCCCCCTCAGATATAATACACTTGGGCCAGCAGTTTGTCCAATCCTTGAAGCACTTCTGATATGCGCTTTTTGGTATGGCCTCGAGTGCTCCCAGCGATGTAGTCTTTGTCCCCTCAATCGTGGGAAATGTCCACTCTTTTCAGTTTTTGGAACAGCAAAAGGTCGCAGGGGGTCAAGTTCGGTGAATACGGTGGCTGAGGCATCATTACGGGATTGTTTGTCGCCAAAAAGATCACACGCAAGCATTATGATTTTCAATAGCAACAAAATCGCTAAACACACCAAAACACGTATAACCTTTGTATCTATTGAAAAGAAACTAAATATGCAAAATGGTTAATAATTTCAACGTATGTCGGTGACACGTGTATCAACATAATAAAAAAAAAAAATCTAAAATCGAATGTACGTAGCCCGGGAAAATTGAAAAGTCACCTTATTTTTTGAACATATCATGGATGTACGTTTTTTTTGCCTGAATTCATTATGTGCAGTGATTAGCAGTTGACTTTTGATGAGATTCCATCACTTGGTGCTCACTGTCAATTTAATTGGTTGGCTTTCAATGATTAGAAAAAGAGGCTAAACGTTGATGAAGAATAAAACAAGATTGACGTTTGGTTTTATAAGAAATGTATTTCGTGTGGCTCAATGAGAAAATGGTTCACGAGAATCGCGCGAAGTTTAACTGAAAAGCAGATAAATGTTGCATTGTATACGGAGATTCATGGTGTTAGGCCAGCTCGCGTATACAAGCGCGCACTTCACTTTCTTTCCTACTCTTTTTTTTCTGGAATCAAAGGATCCATCTGAATTTGGAACTGTTCATCATAAAATATTTCAATGCATACATTACACGTCGTTTTCCACTTTGTGAGGGTAGGTTCTTTTCAATATTGACTATCGATAAGTATATCCGATTTTTTCGAGGAAACAAATTTCGTATTCGACGTGCAATTAGGCCCCAATACATACGCTCTAATTGCTAATTCCTCCTTGCTTTACTCGTCGATTCGATACGGACACTAATTTGCGCATGATTAACATTTCATACGACGACTGCGATGCATTCACAACAAAATCACATTAATTTTCTTACGACGTTGAATTTCCAATTTTGTGCGCGGTTTTTTTTCCATCTTGAAATCGGTGAAAAGGAATTTGCGCAAACGGCCAATTCCATGGCTACTGAAAAATACTTAAATCTTTTCTTTTCGTCGTCTCTCGTCTAAATTGCATTCAACCCTGTAATCGACGGGCAACAAAAATGGATAAGAAAAAACAGTTATTGAATTCTTTGCACATTGCGTTGTTAACTTTCAACATTTCGAAAAAATATTCATGACGAAATATTTCACAGCTTGTCTGTTTAAAGGATATTTAAATTTAATTTTGTTTTGCATTAGCTTAACAAAAAATCAGAATCGAATTTAAAAAAATATTTGATCGACATGAGGAAAAAATCTCGCGAAATCGATGACTCTGTATAATTTGATTTATGATTGAAATGAAATTCCGGTCGGGACTTTTGAAGTGTGTTTGCGCTACGTGCATACTTTTTTGAGTTATAGGTCTCAGCAATAAATGACCGTTTCGTACATCGAGATAGTGTATGTGTGTTTTCTTTTGCAACCTCGCAATTCAACTTTCATTAGCAATATTCTTCATATACATATATAATTCTTTTTTTTCACTTATATTACAATAAGTTCAGATGACTTTTTGTTTATCACATATTCGTTATGTTACTTCGAGAAACGTGACGTAAGACGTTTTTTTTTATCTGGACCTGCCAGCCACACATTCAAGTAATACTAACTGTTCAATATTATTCGTAATAATTACTGTTTCGTCGCGGAAGTACGATATACCAATATACCAATATTTGACGCGCATCTTCCATCACTCATTCTTTCTTTACTACTAATCTTCTACATGGACTAATTAAACGTTTTTTTCTCCATCAATTCTCTCGACTCTCAATGTGCTTACGATTAATCGTACTTTAAGATATTACATTAGCTCTTCTATAATGCACATTCATATGCGTTTACGTTCACGAATATTTTAATAGTACAATCCATAATACTCGATATCATATGTGCACAGGTATCTTTGGGACAGCCAAGAATGACCTCGTTTCTCGTTCGGTTTCGGTAACAATATTTCCTCTTCTCTTCATTAAAAATGATCCCTCTATACTTAACGCCCGTATCCTTTTGAACGCTTCTCTATCGTACGCCGTTAATTATTTTCATGGTCCCCGTCCGTGAAACTGGCAATTCATGACGACATGACGATATTTTTCAAATTACATTTCCTTTTTCTACGCATTTTCGTTGTGTTGTACGGTATTTCATGAATTTTTGTCATCGCCATGAACTCTGCTTTGCCGATGACTCGAATAATGCCGATTACGTAATCTTAGCGTCGAAACTACCGATCGCTGTTTCGTTTCTCCTTTATCCTTTCGTTATTTTTGGATTGATTTGTAGAAACGTTCGCTGATACGATAATTATCGGTTTAAACGATAATTATAACTTTTTTAGTCAAGAAAATTATAACAGTTTACCAACGAAAAGTACATATCTTGTATTACTTCGACGCGTATCATTATTTCCATGCGTAAACATATCCGACGAACACGTGGGATAATTATGTTAAATTTCTGAACTTTTCCTTTCACTCGAAAATGTATGCGTGGCATCCGATAACGACACGATATAAGTATGTACTTTCCTGCATGCTCGGTAATAATCGCTAGTCCAGTAGTACTTCGATAATTGCTCAGCCACTGCAATCGACAAATAATTCTTTGTTCCTTGTCGAAGAATATTTCCGACCGTTTTCTCTTATCGTGTATTTTCTTCTTTTTTGGAGAATACCCTCGACACCTATTTCTCGTCGTCGAGTATATCTTATCGATGTCGAATTATTCTTAATCAATTGAAATATTAGTACTCTCAATCGATTCGATCGGTCGCTACCTTCGTACGATGTTTTTTTTGGATGATTGAAATATTCACGAAGAACTCGATGATTCAGCGGTTCTTTTCTATTCCATTTGCTTATTGCAGCTTTACATTGAGATTTCTTTGCCCAGAAGAAAATAAGTTCGTCTTTGTTCGTGCATCGGTTTGGCCTTTTGGAAAATCGATTTTCGTGATGATAAGTTGTCGATAATTTGTTGACTCCGTTTTTAACTACTTTGCGAAGAGAAAATGCTTACTCATTTTTTGCTTACGTATTCTTTGTTTTTTTTTCCGATTCGGGTTTCGCACTGTCATGGTTCGGAAATTTTGCTCGTAACTTAATTGGCCAATTACGTTTGTTTTTAGCTAAGAATGCCCCAGAGTGCCCACTTTGTTAAGTGAATAATCATGCCGATGTTACCGAATTCGATAGGTCGATTCGATTTTCCACTATATTGGATAGCCCTTTTGATTTTCCATCGAAGGAGCTTCGATCTGCTCGAAAAAATGAAGGATTCGAGGAAACCAATTTCAAAAAAGCTAGCTCGCTCGTGCTTTCTTGTCTTCGCTATTTGTAAAGTAATTTGGCAATCAATCATTTATACACAAAAAAAATCTGCAAGAGGCAATTTTGGGTTAATAATGTAAACTTCAAATGAAATGCGCTAAAAGCGTGTGGGTACAAGAGGAAACCAAATTATCCGTGGTGTGAACCAAATTACCTTTGGAAGGTAATTCTTTTTCTACCGGTGAGAACTCTTTTTTATCTTTTGTTGGTGAGTGCTGGTGCGGTATGGAAGAACCCGTTGGTATCAGGTGCTATTTGAACAATCGTCCAATCAAAATATAGCAGTTTTAACAACCGACAGCACTATCAGCAACAGGAATTTTGGATCGATGTATAAAAAACAGGCAATTAAACTTCATGACAATTTTTCGAGGTTCAGTCATCATATAAGCCAAAACGAATACGTGTGATATTTTCGAGTCTGGTTTACGTGTACCATCCATTGATTTTTTAATTTGTTTTATTAGTGTCATAGCGGGCAGTTAAAAAGTGGAGAATTATGTTACTGATTTTTCCAAAATAATCTATGCGTTACGCAATATCGAGGAATGCGCTAAAATTTATATCTGTATTTGTCAATTAATCGATCAATATATCCCCAGCTTTCTATTTTAAATATGTAATGATACAAATTAATTTCGGAAGTTATCGATTGTTGTCATCGATATTCGAAAAGCAATGAATTATGTACACGATCGATCAAATTTACGTCGACAATCAAATCGATCGAAAATCAGTGTTTAAGCAAATAAACAATGGTGTATGAATTAAGGACACGTAGAAGATCGGCATAATCTCACAATTTTTCGAAATCGCTTTTTTTCATCACCTGTTACGTTTTCTATGATAAATCGAGCATCAGGCTCCGTAGAATTCATAGACGCAGAGATCGATGCTTCAATTTTCTGATAAAAATGTTTCAATATAGAGAAATTGGCGTTTAAGACATTTCGACTATCTTTGTCACACTCACGTATCATGTTGCACATTTTCTACGTGTCTGCAAAGAAATGTCGTTTTGTTATCTGCGAAAAGCTCATATTTCTTTGGTACGTTTGTTTTTTGCTGCTCAGATTGGATTGAGATAAAAATTAATACTTTCAAGACTACCGAATAGGTCGTACAAGGGCAGCGAATATTTTTTTATTTCTTCCTTAAGAACGATTGATAATGACTCGATGTTACATAAAACGAAAAATGGCGCCTCGTAAGCTTACAAAATCTAAGCGGTCGATGTTACGTTCAAGATCCTTGATATAAAAGGATTCTGGCAAACTCAAAGATCAAGCACGTGACAAAGCAGTTGGCAGTTAGGAAGAAAGAAAAGTATTACATGTATATCCATCACGTGCTCGGCCAAGCTCGGTAAGTACGCGATAAAATGCATATTTTATGGATAACGATAAAAATTCCTTACTCAATAACGTTTTATTCGGTGGCTGCTCGTAAAAGCTTATCAGTGAAAGCCTCTCCTAAAGGTGTCACATAATGATCGCGACACAAAGCCCGGAGAAAGGAATCGAAAATTTACGTCCGAAACGATTCGAAGTGGTTGCCAAAAAAATGATGTTGAACCTTCCGAAATAAACTTCTTGAGCAAGTGTATTTCAATGACTGCATTTTTTTGACCAACATTTAATTTCACAATTTGTCCGTAATAACCAGTTTTTTTGCATAATGAGTTTTGAATCCGAAAAAACGATGGGAATAATCGTTTAAAGGGTCACATCTAGTTCTTCGAGTACAAAGAACAGATTTTCTTTTTTTTTTTCGAAGTACATCATTGCAAGAACGTTATCCTTTAAATGTGCTGCTGAGCATGATTTTTCGAAAGCTATTTAATCGATCGATTTTAATCTTACGCAAGCTTATTTATAATTGTAACGCGTTGTTCGGAAACGAATGAATTTTCATTTGGACCAAACCGGTATCTTTTTGTATCAAACGTCCTAATATTTGGAACATCAAAAATCGAACTTTTTGGAAAAATAATATAAATTAATATAAGAAAAATATATTTCTCAATTAATAATCACGAAATTTGTATTTTTCTAAAATACAAGTTTCGCTAAACCTTTCGGTGAAACAAAAATGATTTTTTTTATGATGTTCAAAAAAGGTGTTTTAGGGCAGCGTCCATATTTTCCCGAGTAGTGATTTTTCTTTTTAAAAAATATGTATACAAGCGTCTCAAAGATTGTAACGAGTGGATACGGTATAGTGTATTTTATTAAAATGGCTTTAAAAAAATGAAGAAAATCCCTTAAGTTTTCCAAGTACTGGATAAAACCCCTTAATAAACACAGTAGTTCCTCGCAGGTCTATTCTGTTCAGCAAAAAAAAAAAATGATAGTCCGATAACGTATTCGATTGCGTGTCAGAGTACACTTTAATTCTCGTTTTCATCTGGCCTGAAACATTCAAGCAATCAATTTCTTTACTACACATTTACAGCGAACGTGGTTTTCACGCTACCAGCAATTCTCTAGTATATCGAACATAATTTCGTGATCGCGTGAGCCAAACTTACGACGGAGGGTTCGTTCACTCTTTACTCCCCCGTTTGACTCGGAATTATGAAATTGACTCTAGGGGGCTGCGACTTCTTAGCGTTATTTGGACAATCGTAACGACCATCGAGTTTTGAGCGTCACTTATACGTCATAGTATACGGTTTCAACGATTCATTAATCTCGCGACTTCCTTCCATTTTTCTTCGTTTCACTCGACTCTACGATTTTACACGAATCCACGGATGACAAGTGACGAAGAGTTTTCGTTCGCGTTCCCACGAAGATCGAGACTTCCGGTGGCCAGCAACATCTGGAATTGGCCGAACGATGTTTTCCGATGATAATTCATGATGCGATTCAAGTTTTTTTTTTTGCTTCCAGGCTTACCCTAGCCCCAACGAGTACGCACTTTTGAAAAATGTCAGTTTTTTCTTTTCCGAAGTGGCGTTTCGTCACTTTCAGCCTGGTTACCGAAGTCCAAAACTTTTGCGCTTTTTTTCTTGTCCTCATCCGGCTTGGCCCATTTCCGGGTCAATCGACCGAATCGAGGTCTCAGCAATCTTCGTATTGCCGAATCGTTTGTTTCCTGATCGATCTGGAACACGAGCCAGTCAAAAGGGTAGGCCGTTACTCGGCGAGATTGGCTTCTCCGGTAGGTCTCCGGTATTGTTGTTTGAGTTTACTCTTGGCGTTGTATTGGCGTTGCTCGCGGACGTCTCGCTAGGTCTAGGCCCGTCGAGAAAATAGGTGACCATGCTTCCCTTCCCTTTGACCTGTATTTTTCCTCGACACGTCAGTGGAAATCCTTTCGAGGATAAAATTTCGTAAACTTCTCGAGTCACTTGGATACCGTCGAGGACACCGGTCGAATCCATTCTCGATGCGACGTTCACCGCGTTTCCCCATATGTCGTATTGCGGCTTTCTCGCACCTATCACACCGGCCACCACTGGCCCGATGTTTATTCCAATGCGCATTCGAAAATTATTGAAACTGTGCTCATTTACGTAGGCCAATTGCTCCCGGATTCTCAAAGCGTAATCAGCCATCGCTGTGACGTGCTTGAAGTCTTTCACGTCCCGAGTACTTTTCGTCAGACCTAAAATTTTCAAGAGGTTATTGTTATTTTACCTGACTCGGGATTTTGGACGAATTTCGCGTAGGATTTATTGCAACACTGCAATATTTCAAAATATTTCGTTACAATATGCCGAACTTCCCAATGTGATAGGAGTAGCCAAATTTTTTTTGTTAGGGACGATGCCGAAATATTCGATTTCTAATTACGGTATTAGAAATGAATGATGTCTGCAAAAAGGATCAACGCGTGACGACAGGCTTTCTCTTCGTATGAAACGAATTCGATTATATTTGAATACGGACACACAAATTATTCTCTAGACTCTCTGTGCTTTGTAATCTATTTCTGGTCTTAGTAGAAATATTGGTTCATTTGATAGGTCAGTTCCGGAGAAAGGAGCGGAAACTCTCCTCAAAAAATCTGAATTCATGGAAAAGTTGCTCTAACAAAGAACTTCTATATATACGTGCAATTGGCTAACCTAGAAATAATTGTGTGTCAGACAACATACAATCCTTCGTAGCAGCACTTGAGCTGATTTTTCGAAACAGCGTTCTAAACTTAGCGAAGTATAAGGTCATAGAATGGGGCAAATTAACACGTTCTAACGATAAATCAATGTCCCGTTAAGAACGCGAGTATCTGTATCTGGCTTATTCTAAATTTGGCTCAATCGTTTACTTCGATGAGGAACAAAGCGACTTTGTTCGACCAACCTGAAGCAGCCATGTACGTAGCACCAGTGCTCTTTATCTTCTCGATGTAACGGAAGCCCTCCTCGGCTAATAACTCATCGAAATCTGCTATTATTTCGTTGAGAAGCCTCAGACATTCGACACCTTCGTTGTTCGCCTCGAGCTCGACGTAGAATTCCGAAAAATTGGGTATCGATGCAAACATTATGCACACGTAATCGCACTGCTCGTGATAGAGTTCCTGCGAAAATGGAAAGCAATCATTAAATCAGAAAACACGATTTTCTACGTGTGTTCAAAATTAATGACATCGCTTAGGAATGTTTTGTTTCAACTCACATCGGAGCTGACGGTTGAGAGAAAATGAGCCGCCACATGTTCGGGAAGTATGTTGGCAAGGAGTTTCTGATTGTAGGCCTTGAGATGTTCCATTTCTTCTTTTTCCTCGGTGGCTTGAAGCTTCCACAGGAAATCAAGTCTGTAAGTTGCCTCGGTGTGTTGCGAGTGTGCGACTAGGCAGGCCATAAAAAAGACAACGAGGACACCGGCCAACCATCTGCAGGCCGGATCAATGTCATTCTCGTCAAGTGCTTGGTATATGCTCACAGCTAAGTAGCACGCGACAACAATACTCAGCACAGCAACCTTGAATACCGATGTGAGAATTTGATAGACCGCGCACGTTACCATTACCAGCATAACCAGAACCGGAAATAGCTGGAAACGACAAATCAACCCTGTTACCATACTATCCTTATTCACGGTTAATGTTGGTTGATCAAGAAGTCACCGAAATAGATTTCGCTGTTCCGGATTTCGAAAAGTTGATAAAGAAAATTCCGTAAATGGGGGCAATTCTTTCAGATCTGCTTGTAAATCGTTCAGCAGTAGAGGAACGGAAGAATATTTGGAATACTGCTGGAACTTTTCGATAGCAGGATTTCACCGAATCTAGTAGTCCTATCTCGGTTTTATGGACGTGAAATGTTAAGAGAAAGCGTAGTTTGTTGATACGTTCATACGGTTCGTCCGCCTCTTTTTTTAATATGGTTTCCATTTGATTATCCCATTTAAAAAACAGAACTCTGCGATTTCACGCTCAAACTAGAGTGATACCCAGAAGTGATGCTTAGTCATTTTTAATAACTTGTAGATTGATAATACATGAATATTACTTCAATTCAATGAAAGTTTTATTTGTTTACACCTTACAGAGAAAAAATCACAGTCCTGAAACAAAATAGTATTCCAAATGACCTTCCTTTCCTCTACATCTGTAACATGTTTTGTTTTCATTGTGCTTCGATTTTAACATTCACGTTGTTAGAATTTTATTTCCCTCTGTGGTAATCGGGGTCATTGAAAAGTTCCGAAACGATTGTCCCGGACCTTGTAATTCTTTTCGACAGAGCTAGTAGCCCTACGGAGTACCGCGAGTCTCTGAAAAATGATCTTTCGATGCAAGATTCAATGCACCAGTAACCGCACAGCTAAGCGATGACCCGTCCTAGTTTTGGCCTCACGCCATGCTACTTAATTCGAGAGACTACCGGAGCTCGATGTCGACCCCCTATCCGTCGATTCCGCGGCGTGCATCAGTAGAATTTCCACTTTCGTTGCAAACCGCGTATTTTCAAATAATCCGAAGATAACATTTGTTCGAAAAGGATTTTCACCGATGTATTCGATCCGAACGAATTTACTCTCGTTCCCAATATCTCCGGGTTGTTAGAAAAACATTGGTACGATTGTATCGCTATAAAAAGTGACTAGGTTGATGAATAATGTTGAATTTTGAAAACAATGTGTTTTTATTGTCTAGTCCAGAGACTTAATGACTCACTTCTGAGTTCCACGCATGACGCTTGACTTGTTTGTGTCTCTATAATTAAAGTTTACGTAGCTACTCTCGAAGGACAGAAACAGAAAAAGCATGGTAAGAAATGAGAGAGGTAACGAAAATGAGAGTTTATTCCGGAACTCTTCCGCGTCTAGCGCTTGAGAGGTTAAACACGATTGCATTCAAGAAAATTAATGACGCCGGTAGCCCGAGAAAGTGATAGCTCCGCTACAGCAAATTCCATGGTATTTCATTTTCTTACACAAGTTTGACGTTGCGTTGCGCCCTCTGTTATGGGTCTAACAGTAATAACATTCCATCATTACGATCCAGCACAAGGAAATTCCCAGGAACTCGAAAACTATAAGCGGTTGGAGCACTTCAATTGAGTATCGGAAGCTGAGCACTTTCGGCAAGAGTTCTATTCATCGCTATCGATTTTACATTTTCGCATGTTACTACTGATGAAACGTTTGATTCATTTGGCAAGCAATTTCCGAAGCTTAGATTTAAATTATTCCCACATATATACCGTTCTTCATAGATGCGTTCACGTTTAGTAGATTTAGTAGATTGATACACAAATCTGAAAAGTTCGTTCGTCGAGCGTAGTGATAGGTGCTATTATTCGTTATCAAATCTGGAATGGACAACGTTCAAAGCACTTGTTTCCAGTCTCTCCCTCTCTCTTTTGTAACGTTCACATTCGAGAAATTGGGGTTGGAATAAAACTGGCACATCTGTATAATACTCACGTCCGCGAAGAGGGTGTAATAGCATGGTCCATCGGATGCCCGAATGCTCTTGATCATCACCGTTGAATTTTCGTACCATTCCGTTCTATTGCTGCAGGACTCGCTGCTATCCAGCGTCACCTAGACAATTTCGTCATTCCTAGAGGCTCAACGTGCACGTTTTATCACACATTTTTATTCTGTTCTTAGTCCCTCCGGGGTTTTTGGAAAGAAACGTGGCTCGAGCTAAGAAAAATTGTAATAACCAGCAAAAAAAAAACAAACATCTAATCAATGCAATATACAATTGCTTTTATAGCAAATTTTTTGGATATTTCTTCCTCTTTAATAATATAGGAAAAAGAAACTTGCAAATAAAAGCAAAAGTAAATCATCAGCAAAAAAGGATGTTGTCGGAACAAATCTTCCTTTTCGTTGAGTGCACCGACATTAGATAATTCTTTAATAATTTTTTTCTTCTTCGATAATAATGATGTCCGTGTGCGAGAAGCTCGTTTTCTTTTTTTTCTGAGTTGTTCACTTACCAGAGGTGAGAGTGCAGTTATGAACGTGAGGAAAACAACCATCGAAGCGATGCTCTGGGCTACGAGTCTATTCTCAAGTATCGCCACCGACGCGTTTCTCACACATTGCGGAACTGACTGTAACAAGAAAATTACAAATGCCCATTTCTTTCACTATTGCCACATTTCAGACGAACAGCAACAATTTGCTACTAACAAATTAAAATCTGTTTGGCGTTAATATTTTTAATAAGATTTTCATTTCATATCGTATTAAAAATCGATTTTTGTTCAAAAGAAGTGTTAATACCTAATTTTCATTTCAAAACGATAATGAAAGTCGTTTTTTATTTAGCAATATGATTCGTGTGTAAATTCAATCGTATTTACTTTTTTAACGAATTTATCCACCTACAAGTATACAATCCAACATTTTCTATTTTTGAAGCTTTCAACTTGACCTTCTGTGCGATGAAAGACGACCTTGAAAAAGGTCTAAAATTTCGAACTTTTCGTGTAACAAAATCAATTAACGACTAAGTGGGAACGTAACGTGTGCATAAAAAAAAACATTTTCAAGAAACCCCTTTTATTCGATGTACTGCAAAATAGAAAATCATTTTTTGTAACAAGTCATCTATCTACGGCAATAAGTAAAAGACAACAAGCTGCATTTTGACACAAATAGAAATTGCCGTAAATCCATTGACACATCAACTATACCAAATTTACTATGAAACAACTGTGGATTTATTAAATAAAAATCCTGAAACCAAGTATAAATATTTTTTATAGTCACAGTGCTTTGGTAAAAATAAAAAAAATATTTTCGACTTTTTAGTACATACAAACAAGAGACCATTGAAAAAAAATGTCTAAATCCACGATCTCTCTCCACATTATTTTCCAGATTATCTTGTATATCATGTTTCGATCTATCGAAATCTGTACACAGGTATCGATATATCGAAACGGTCGTGCACGCTTCGTTGCTTTGAACAGTGACGGCGTATCGTAATCGAAATGTGATATTTCTGGAATTCAATTATCACTGTCTCCATGCAATTCGGAACTCTCGTTGAAAAATTTGTCATTGACCCGAAAAGTTGCCGCTTGATATCTCGGCACCGAACACGCGCGAAGTCAAGGATTTCCGATACGTGACGAGTCTCCAGCGAGTTTGAACTATCGATCGATTAGTGTTATGCAATATTATAATGAACGAAACACGAATTAATCGTGAAAACGATTGCTTTTAAAAATATTTTTCAAATCATTCCGTCAATTCTGTGTGCCTTGATCGAAAACTCACCTCGTTTTTTTCGGCGAGAAGAATACCGTTGATTATCCCAATAATCCATAAACTGACCCCAGTACAAGCGTAAAAATATACGCTCCTACAATAAATATAAATACTTATATAATACAACTTACTTATAATTAAATTTTATTTTATGTTGATAAAATATAATATTTAGCTATCATTTTTTGTTGAGTAAGTAAATGGCACAAAAAAAGAAATTACATAAGGCGATGTGTAGATATTATAACAAATAAAATTTATCCTTAAAATGTTTCATTTACTGTTTACTTCAGATAAAAAATCCGGATTTAAAAAAGACGTTTTAGAATAATCTATATGTATGATAAATGTCATTAGAACGTCAATACGATTTAATACACTTGTACAGTGTAACAGTCTTCAATAGCAGTCCGTACCGAGATTTTATTTTATCATTATTTGCATAGTTATATTTCTTATTACCTAATATTAACAATAATCGTCTACCCTCGAAATATCGAAAAACAGTGTCAAAATATTTGTTTTTGATGACTGAAACGTAATAACGAAAACAGCTCACGTCACAGGGAGACTAGGTCGAGCTTTTGAAGGACATCTAGTGAAGGTCAACGCTAAGCCTTTCACGTACGAAGGTTCTCCACGAGGTTGTTTATTATTTGTAATTATTGAAATATTCAAATCAAACTCATATATATATAATAATATTTTATATTAAATTAATAATAATATTTAAATTATTAAATAAGAATATCCTTTCAAATCCTCATTAAATATCCCTTCGAAAATCTTTTTTTTTTTTAATAACCCTGATTTTCGAGCCCGCTCAGTAAGTCTAACTCCTTAATATCGATAAAAAACATAACGCATTTTGGCGTATGAATTTAATTCACAGAGCGATGCAATTTCTGAATAATCAAATGGTTCTAATATTTTACGGCGATTAATGGCTGGAAACGAGTCATGGCATTTAGGCGTGGCTTCCACGAGTTATGTTTGTTCTTTCGTAGCAGTTAGGAGCATAATACTAAAGATAATTATTAAATGGATTTTCCTGTCTCGTACGAATGAATTGTATTGAATTCAGTGCACGATAAATATACATCGAATGAATAACATTTAATTCATTTACGGGAAAAAATACGTCGCGTGTAAGTTTTTAATGTGTACTTTTAGGTATCGTACTGCCGTTAGAGATCGGATTTTGCCGGGATTTCGCGCATAAAGAGTTATTGTTGTGAAGTGTACGATGGAACTCAGGAAATTCGATATTGATGAACAATAGATAGTCGGGACGAGGGAAGGAGGAATAGAAACTGCTTGGGAATATGGAAACGGGGAGGGGGGGGGGGAGACGCTATGCAAACTCTCCACCACGCCTGTCGGAAATTACGCAGAAAATATATGAGCATGACGCACCCGGAAAGAGTGATGGCTATTGCAACAACTACGACCATGTAAACGAAACCGGAACACACGAAGTACGCAGCCAACATCCGATCTCTTTCTCTCGAATACTGAAAAAATATAATTGTTTTATTACGAACTAATAATTATTGATTGAGTTAAGTAATGCATCATCACCAACCACCGTCGTTGACGATTCAACGGTGAATATTCCAATGTTGAATGTTTCACACTCAATTTGACTGAATATTACAATATCTAAGATTTTTACATAGTTGAATAAAAGTACTGCTGCGCAACTCATCAGTCGCGTCGTTGAAGAATTATGTGAATAGAAAATGAAAAAGGGGCACCTTTTCTTCGATATCAGGCCTTCGAAAAGTTAAAATGAAAGGAGTACAGTGCTCGGCTCGAAGTCTATCAATGCTCCGCGCATCGATCGCCCTCATGAGATATTCGTTGACTTCGTCCTCGGGATCCTTTTCGCACTCGATACTCTCCCCAAAGCCGAGTCTGTCGAGCACGAAAAAAATTCTCATAATTTACACCCGAAAAAATAAAAACACGCAGATTACACGGAAAATTGGTAAATGAAAAATGAAAATTGGAACCTTGAGAATTCTCTTTGAACTGACTTGGTATGTTTTCCATGCTGAGAGCCATGACCCATTACTCTCATCTCCTTGGAAACGTTGCCGTTAACTGGATATCCTTTTTTTACACTGGGACTCGTCACGTTGTCCTTGAACGTGTCACCGGGCACAATGAGGTAAGTCTGAATATTGTGCTCCTTAAGGTAGGCATTTCTCTCGCCGCCACGACCCTCTTCGACCTCGTAATCATTGCCGAGACAGTCCAACGTCTCCTTCGTGATGTGAACTCGACTTTGAAAAATGATATGTCATTTCCGGTACATGAATTTGCAATTTAAATAACATTCGCATATCTGAGTTTCTCACGAATTCCGAACTTTTTTATGGTACGGAAAATAAAATATCCGGCAGAGTATTTCAAAATTTTTTTTGTATGGTTTTCGGATTTTTTTTTCGTTCGCAATAGTTTTTTTGACGTTTTCCCTTTTTCAAAATATAATCCATATTTTTGTAAAATTTTCGGGATGTATTTTCTCACTTTTCGAACGTTTGGTTGAATTTACGAAGAGTCCATTGTATTTTTTTGTTCGGCAAATATTTCTGGAACGCTAAGTTTTTTAGGCGAGGATGCAAAACATTTAGAAACATTTTGGCGCGTTGCCATTGGATCGATAATACTGTGATTGCACTGGAGCTCTGATAAAAAATAAAAATAATACTTCTATGTCTAATATGGCCGATGATGTTGATAAGAGATCTGAAGATAGAAAAATAAATGAATCGATATAATAAATTAATGATCTGCCGAGAAGAAAAAATAAATTTTTTTTATAATGAGATTAATGAATGATTCATTTATTGGGGAAAATAGAAAAAAAGTAATCTGAAACGTGACAAATGAATGAATTAATTACTGAAGACGGAACAACATTATTGAACTCAAATTAATCAATTAATTAATTCCTGAAGATGTCAAAAATTAATTACACTAGGATTGATTAATTAATTGATACGCATGTATAAATAATAAAATTAATTAGGAGAAAACATATCCTGAAAAACGTCTCAAAATTGGTACGATCACTTGACTCTACAATATTCTCAAGTTTACGTTGCACACGTGTCTGAACTGTATTTATGAGAAAATTCATGATCGATTTCTTTGTAATCACGTTATATGAAAATTACCCAGGAATTCCTCCGCTTTCCATGTAATTTGCGAGTGTAACGTCGTTACTCCAGACGTCGAACTGCCACTTTCTCAATCCCAGAACGCCGCAATGAACACGTCCCGTGTGAATTCCGACTCGCATGTTAACGTTAACAGCCATTACTTCTCGAACGAGCCTGGCGAAGGGGATATTTTTATGTCACTATGGAAAACTTTTTCAATCGTTAAAATTGTTACTTTTCACTTCTCGACTGTAAATATTATCATGAAAGATATATTTTTGTATCTATTTTCATTTTTCATGTCATTGTTATTTTGGTGCGAAATTTCGTATTGGGGAAAAACAACTTTGTGGATTATTTCAAAATATACCCTGTCGCGACATTGTGGCCACAATTTATATTTTTACATGCTCACGTGGAATTGGAGTGCAGAGGAATATATAAACACAAGAGGAAATTCGATTTGCGAACGAGACTCGACGTTTATAGCTGCAGAGTTGTTTGGCCTTCAAAAAGGGGATTAGTCTCCGACTTGACTTTTCGGTCAGCGCGTACCATCATGTATCGAATCCGTAGAGTTATAAAACACGCCATTCGAATCCGCTTTCGTAACGAAGGTTTTTGATCTCCCGGAAGTGAAATATTTCACAATACGAGATTGATCGTTGACCCGTTTTCGCTCCCTTTGAAATAATATTGGAAGATTTTACCAGTGAATTACGTAATTTGTTGGACAATCTTTGCAAGGCGAAATCAATAATTCGAATGTAATCGACGAATTTGTAATAAATAAAGTATTTATTTTTTGGTTATTTAACTTTAATTGACCCTACAAATAATAACTAACTATTTCGTTAGACAAAAAGAAAAAACGTTTATTTATAAATTAAAACAACAAGATACATGAACATATTCCCTGCAACGATATATCGAAAGACATGTAAATCGACATAACCTTATAAATTCACAAACCAAATTTTCTCGTAGGCTTTCGAATTAGATAGAAAAAAATAGAGCATAAGGCTCTGTGCAATTTATCGATATAGCGCTTGATGCTTTTATTTTATATTAAACATGAACGATCTCTGAAGAATCGTATGTCACGTGGTATAGTTTCTACATCGCTTTAAAATTAAAATTCCAGTTCCATTTTTATTTTATCATTTATTATTAAATATATCACGTTATCATTTTTCATCTGAACTATTATTTTCAACTAACTGATCTTCCTTTCGTAACTATTCCCTCGTAAAGTTCATTTTATGAAGGACGTTCCAATTCGAATTTTTCGGGGAAGCGTCGATGGAATTCAAGAACTGTGAAATACGAAGTTTCATTAAAACATTAATGTAACAAAAACTGCACTAAAATAATGATAGAAATGACGAATGTTCTTGTCTAAAAAACCTTCTTTACCTTAAAAAAAACAAAAAATTGAAGAAATTCTATTTCTAAATGAGATTTCATGATGGAAACAACATTGCGCTGGAATAATGTGCCTTAATAAAACGTCGTTTTTATCTGTCCTTAAATTTCGCTTATCACAGTGAATCGAGGGATACGAAAAGGAAAAGTCTACGGTTTGATAATTGGTAAAAGTCTACGGTTTGATAAACACAATGATAATTGGTGAAACGCGGTTGAACCGGCCACAACAATATGGCTGATAAGAGAATTAAATCTCTGGTGGAAATCTGGTTAAATCTGGTAGATAACAGTTTGCCTCTACAGAATAGACTGTGAAGGCCCATCACCTTAATTATCCCCCAAACCTAGAGAGCTGTGTTTTCCTCAAGCGTGTAGTCCTATTGCGTAATCTACATTTAAACACTCGCTTACCTGCAGCCTCAAAACAAGATTGCAATCGAGGATTCACCAAATTGTGAATTCTTTTTGTTTTTGTGTGTTTCGAGTTCGCTCGGGCTTCTATTTAATTTCCGGATATTTATGTGAACGCAATACGAAACGAATTGAATCTCTTATTTTCAGACTTTACGATTAATCAGGTAATGAAATAGGGCCTCGTTTATGGATACTTTTATGCAATGTTAAAATAGATATGATTATTGTTTGGGTTTATTTGGGTTTGTAGTAATTACTGAAAACATTATTTTTGAATAGATAAAATATGTACAAATATAAAATGAATAAATCAAACAAAAACTAATGTATAAAAAATTCTATGTAATATATATGAGGTGTGTTTAAACAATAAGGTGACTTATCAGATTTTGCGGGCTACGAAAATATAATTTTTGATTTTTTAAATTATGTTGGTATACACGGCCCCAACATTTGTTGATATTATCAGCCATTTTGCAAGTTTAGTTTGTTTTTGATAGATATAAAGATTAGACGTGTTTGGTTATTCTTGGCGATTTTTTGGAATCGGAAACGAATATTTAGTAATTCACGCATCGTTCATTATTCGTTGCTTTTAAAATAATTATCCCTTAAGGGATCGAAGAATATTTCGACAATAATTTTTCAATACATTCCCAACGTTGGTTAATAAACTTTTTTAGAAGTTCGAAAATCGTGCACTCGTTAATCTTTACTCCAAGTGCGTTCTCATCTTTTCAAATTCATTTTGTCCGAGTGTAAATAAATTATCGCTGGAATTTCCGTGCACAGTTTAATATCGCGTCCGGAAGGAGGTTCTCTCGAAATTGGATGAAGTAAATTTGCCCTGTTGAACAACTCGGAGACGATAAAAATCCCACAGAGACTCGAGAGTCTGTGACTCGACACAAGACCCAGTAGAACAAGTCGATGTGTAATCAGGCAGACGAGACGATCTCCCGTCTGCGCTCGTCGCTGTCGGTGTACGTTGGCGATAAGTCTCCAGATTTTCTTTCAGAGAAAGGTATGTATCCATTTTTTTTTAATCATATCGCGACAGATTTTTATTGGGAATAATATTTAACAATCGTGAATATTCTGAATGATTGGTTCCGCGATAAATCGAAAAACAGCCCGGAATATATAAGGGCTCTCCGGTGGATTTTCCGGGTATTCCTTATAAGAATAAGGGCCTTTGAGGGCTTATTGGAGGTTTCCTTAATAGGGTAAGAGGCCTTATGTAAGGCCACCTGATTAGGGCTCTAATAAAATTTGGTAATTCTATAAAATTACCCTAGTTTTGGTCCAACGTTTTATTTATAAACTTAACGTTTTTTATATTTATTTTATTACGTTTTTATATTTTTTTATTTATTTTAGAACGTTTATTTATAAATTAGGGTAATAATATGGGATTAGCCCAATTTTTCTATAGAATTCTATAGAATTACTCTAATTTTGTGCCAGTGTTTGCATCAATGCCAAATAAATAAAATTGATTTTTATTCACACGATTTCAGTGTTTTAATCAATAAAGTACCTGTCCGTCTGTACCATTGCTGATAAGAAACCAATGTCTGTGTTGAGGGAGAGCTTTTCAGGCTCCCTATGTATCTAATGATTCATTAGAGTCAATCTCTCACATCCGAAACTTTGAGGGTTCGCAAGTACGCCTGATTAACCGACAAATTTCATTAGGCGTAGGGAATTGGTTCTGACGCCGTTGGTTGGCCTGTTGCAAATTTGCGACAGTCGCGGAGTCTTTGCCTTTCTGCTTCAATAATGAGAGCTCAAGTTTGTTCGTACACTCGGAAATAAAATACGTTGAAAGCAGCTGTTTTTCAACATCGGTGAAAATCTTAAAGTTCGCTTAACTGAAAACGGTTTTGTTTTGTAATTTCAAGGAATAGTAAAATAAAGATATCAAGTTGTATACTATTTTAAATAATTTTTCGCATAACTTTGAAACGTGCGACACGATCGTCGTATTTAATTGGGGCATCGAATAATCGTATTTGGATAACACAATAAATATATCGGCTTAAAACACATTTGAGGGAACCCAGCAACGTAATTTGCCTTTTGTGTCAACTCCGGTATGACGTGGGACTTACGTGACGTGTCAACAGCCGAATGATCGATTGTGAAACTTACGTGATCGCATCAATCATATCTAGTCCCATCTCGACGCAGCAATGTGCGTGATCCGGCCTCGGCTCCGGTAATCCGGATACGCAGTAGTAACAGTCTCCAAGGAGCTTAATCCTCAGACAATAGTGCTCGGCTGCCAGGCGATCGAACCTGAAATAACAAAAAATGTGTATCCAGTAAAAACAACTATAAAGGACTTACGGACAGTTGGAAGAGGAAATTTCCAATATCCAAGAAATCAGATTCGCTAAATAACAAATACGAATTTTATTTTCAATATGGCGATGAGCAATTGGATGTTCATAGGCATGTAGTGTCTTCGAAATCTGTGTTGCATAGCTTTTTTTATTGACAAGATCTGAATCATATCTAGAGAATACAAAACTGATGAAAACTATAAAAAATTACGATGTGTTTTAAGGATTATGCCAAATTATGTGAATTATTCGCATTACTTAATATCACTAGTGAGTACATTCATATAAATACATATATTCAAGCCGTATTTTTTTTTTATATATTCACGAATCGAATGGTTGCACTGATTGCAGCAGTTTGTTTGATTTTAATTATTTTACTTCATTTTTTTAATGTCCTCTTAATTCCGGAAATTGAAATCAAATTGTTCAGAATGTTTTATGAACATTTTTATTTCAGTTTCCTTCATGCACATTTTTCAAGCTCATGCTAAAAAGATAATAAACAATAATGGGGATAATTCAAGTATGGCAGACTTGCCATCAATTTGTTTTCTAACTTCGACGAAATCAAGGGAATATTATCTGATTTTACGTTTTTCATGGTATTTCAGTTCTATACCTCAGTCCTATGGAAATAAATTTCTGGACGTCAATTTTCTGAAAATAAATTACTGAATGTGGAAATAAATATCTCAATTCCAGTTTAAGGTTTCAGTATTTATTTATATTCGCTTATCTCGGTTGGATAATCAGAAAACGATCGAATTCTTAGTACTATAGGCATTTTTTTAAATCCTACGAAAAAAAACAATTCAGTTGAAGTACGCAATAGCCAGTTTTTCAGTTATCTCATTTTCATTCAAATACGGAAATGAATGTCATATTATGAAATACGATTTCAGATAATGAGGATTGACTTTGATAGCGTTTATGTCAGTGCGCGTAAATATTAAGCAACACGTTACGAATAAACTTTGTCTACGGTAGGACGAAGTTCTCCAAACTGGAATTCAGCTCGATGGCTGGTCTCTCTGATGAAGGAGCACGAGACTGAGCAGCGTGTAGTGGCACATATGTACACGTACGCACAGCGCAACGTACAACATTGGAATTCCGAGATCGTGATTCCAGGGGATTCACATGGGGGGAATAAAGCTGGAGTTCCGAGTATAAGCCGGCCGGAAATAGCAAATATGGTTCAGCTTGCAGCGGGGAATCGATGAAATTCGTTGTGGGATTGTTCGTGACAAAGAGCTTGTCACATCGCGCATCACGGGTTTCCCAAACTTCATCATTTCCTATTCATGTTTTTGCTTATAACGTTTCAAACAAGAGAAACATTCTAGCTAGATACTATATCGGGTTATTAGGATCGTAAAAAAAAAATTCAGAACAGGCCCACAAGATATATCTTTATCATTGGAACACCCACTCTGTCATAACTTTTATTTTTAGTAGGGTCTTCTATCGTGTAATTTCTGGCGGGTCCGGAAAGATCGAGTCATTCCTCCGATCGATTACGATCCCTCAAAACATTCTTCGTCCCAGGTGAACGAAGGCGAATTGCGGAAGCGTAATCACAGGATGATAGGTGGTAAGTGTATGCGCACATTTATCCGCGCTCATTTATCTCAGTAAGAGAAAACGCACATGGCTATCCATAACTCTATCAACACTGGAAATAACCTCACAGTTTTTACTGATCATTGATACTAGTCCAGAACTCCAGCACTGAAAATAACCTCAAAGTATCTACGGATCATTATCTTCCCTAAATGATTTTCACCGAATTCCAAACATGACCAAAAATAACTCACTTCAAATTCAATTCGGTCTTAAGCGTCACACTCTCTATCGTGGCATGAAAATCTATTTTGGAATCGTCTTAGTTCACTTTTATTTTTGATAAAAAAAAAAAAACAAAAAACAAACGCCACGCGGCTCGTAATTAGCGATTATCCAATCTAATTCTCTATTCAGGCGCGTGCACCTAGCTGTTTTAAATTACCAGCCACCTTCGTCTCGTTGGGAGAAAAATTGGTGGGCATATAGCATACTTGTCCATTGCCAACGAGTACCCCAAATAACTCTAGGAATTTCCATTCTGCATGTTCTATAAAAACTCGTATTAAAAAAAAAAACGGTGCATCGAACTGAAAATGAACCGAAAAGGGACTAGACCGTAGTTGCGCATGCCAATCTGCATTCGTAATTCTGAATAGCAACGCACTGACCAGATGAAGCGAGAAAAAAATTGGATGTGTGGTGTAGGATGTATTCACTTTTTTAACTGCGGAAATTATGCGCGAGCATTGCGATGTATGTATATTCATTTGATTCGAGGATCAGCGAACTCGGGACAAAGAAGGATTTCCTCGCTCGAGTATAATAAAGAACGTATCTACTCGACAGTAATTGGAGACGAGCGAGAAAAAAGAAAGTAACTATCATGTTGGCCCACATTTAAATACCACAGTCACTAACGTCGTATGTAAAAAAATAAAAACGATAGATAGAGCGCTGTTAAGAGTGAACGTTCAAAGAGAAGACACGCAAGTTGAGACTTTCCTCGCGTTTTTTATCATTATTACGACCTTAGACCTCACGGCTAGGAAAAAAATTCCCCCAAGTTGATGAGAATATTTTTGTTGGAGTCTCTTATTTTTTTAAGCGAATATTTTTTTACGTGTATGTCCTAATTTAATTAACTTTACCATAAAATGTTTTAAAAATGAATAATTGCATATTCCTCGTACTGTAAATCGTACAGACTTGCAATGAAACGTGTTCGTACAAAGTCGACTTTAATGTAGTCCAATATGGGGGAATAGTGGATTTTCAAGCCTATTCATAACGTATAGCTAATTTAATAATAAATTAACACTTATATATACTATATCTTTGTTTTACACTTTGAATAATAATTAAAAAGAAATTCGACAATATTGAAAAACAAATGAGAAAAAGAATATTAATTGTTTTCTTCAGTGTACGTCTTGAATTTACATGACGAAAGAAACTTGATACTCGGTTCCGAATTCTTCATGCAGCTGACGGATCGAGAATATAAAGTCATACCTTGCGAAAAGTTCATTGAGAAGTCGAACGAGTTCTTCGGCGGTGCATTGGTCCGAGAGCGATGTGAAGCCGCAAATATCAGCGAAAAGAATACTGAAAACATACAAATTTCTATTTGTATTATTCCTACAAGACGTACTTTCGAAAGCTTTTTGAAATATTTTTTCAATATGTTGCTAGGTAAATAAATGTTAGACGAAATTCCTATCATAAGTTATTTTCACCAGAAAATAAAAATACCTGCTTTGAAAAATACGAAGACCAAAACAATCACAAGATTGTATCTGTTCTAAACCATTCAATTTATATATAGAAACACAAAAAACTGTTTTATAAATTAACCTAAGTGGAAAAGCTTAGAATAATCAATCGCTCTGTTCTAAATTTTGACGATATATTATTTTTAGAATTTCCAGGGATTTAGTTCTAATAGTTTTGTAACAATCAACGTCTGCAGGAACTGTATTCCCATAATTGACGGTGTTAAATTCATTAATTATATGTTTATAACTACAGAATTACTTAGTAAAAAATTCTAAAACAATTTAAGAGCCGTAATCCTGAAATGATCAAAAATCGCAAAAATTTTGGAGTATCCATTGAATACCGTACATTTGAAATGGAGTTTTTTATTTCTGCGATAAAACTCGTAATTGTTACGATCGTTTTTCTCCTTCTAAAGCCGTAGCGAAAGGGGATTTCTCGCATATCAATATATACGGTAAAATTGGATGTGGCGTTTGGCAGTTATTTACCATTATACGCCCGAGCCAACCTAACAGGCTAAACCCGTGACTGGCTCGAGAGAGCCTTCTGCGCTCGATCTCATTTGGTGCAGTGACCAAGTCCATTATTCAAACACTTATATCGCCAGCGGGGCGTGAAAATCGAATTGGATTTCTTTAGCTTGGGACATTGAAGGTATAGACAGGCAAACAGAAAGAAGGAGAGAAGGTGAGACGAGGATAATGGTAATAAGGAAGAGATCGAGCGAGAATACATGCACAACCTTATGCTACAATAGCTGAAGGAAACCAGGTGCAGAGAAAAGCACGCTAATGAGAATTTTATTGAAAGCTTGACATGGAAAAACCGATGAAATAACATTGAACTTTTGCAACACTCCGATGCTTCGTCGGCATCAATTGAGACTGCGATCACCTGGAAATACTTCGTCTCTTTTGTAATATTGAATGTAATTACGATTCACCAATTGCTGCATCAAAAATAAATATAACAATTGGAATTATTATTTTATCGTGAATGCAATTAACAAGTGTATTTTATTTTATTTTGTTTATCAATAATAATTATAAAATATATTTACAATAAGTATAAACATAATTATATTTATTTATAATTACAATTACGTAATATAATTATCCATAAAATTATGAATATATAATAATATAATTATTTATGTGGCTTAAAAATAAATATGAACAAGATTTTATTTTTTATTTTATTTACTCAGTATTTTTTCTGTGTATTTTCACACCTGAAAAAAACATTATAACATAAGAAGTTGATTGATTTTATTTAAATCTAATAACGAGTGCAAAAAATGATCATAGTGGAAATACGAAGGTGAAAATCGTTGTTTAAATTTTCAGTAGCGAAGATATTTGACGCAGCTGTACTATTGGAGGGTTACGAGTACTACAGCAAAAATATTCATATACTTTTGTTATCATAATTCTAACTTTTGTTAAATTCGTAAAATCCTCGTGTCTCTCACCTGACATTTTCGTGCCTCTGTATGTAAATTTTGTGGAACATGGTGTCCTTTGGTTTCCCGGCGATGTCAGCTTTCATCTCCATAGCTACGTGTCTCGGTAGTACACTCAGTAATAGTCTCTCCTGAAGCACAAACAGACGAATATTTAAACTGGAAGTCCGGTAAAAGCAGCGATCTTCAACGATGTGTACTTTCGTGATGACTGGAGTCTGTCGACACGACATTCTCAAAGAAAAAAATAATGACACCTGCCCCCTTTAGGAGTCTGCAGTAGCCAAGTCTGTTGGATCATCGTTTGAAATCTGCTTGGCAAAAATCGTAGGACTTTATCACATTCGGTATTCGTGCTATTGAAAAAATCATTTGCTGATGCCTGCACGAATAAAACTCTGACATTCGTCATTTCGGAAATCGAAAAATACCTAGCAGCTGGTATAGTAATTTGGCTTAAGTGTGCGCGTTTAGCAATTTGACGGGTCATCAGGTTTAAAAGATAAAGACGAGAATGATACAACCATACTAGTTAGATAAGGCATTTACACAAGTAAAATAATGATCAAATTAAGAATCTTCATAAAAAAACCTTCACATTTATTTAAAAAAAAGGATTAATTGATAAACTTCAGAACGTGACCACATTTTTCTAAATTATAAATATCAATTCTGCAACAAATGAAATTACCGATAAAGCAATGAAAGACCGAATTTGAAGGTAATTAGAGATTAACGAGATATTGAGACTGACTTTATCAATAACCCATCGTCAATCAAGTTTGTACGGGATAAATTTATCGTATCTTCACAAAAGATAACCGCAGGTAAGTGTATGATCCATTTCGCGACCGTCTGTTTTCGTTGATTATTTTTTTTTTTAATAAAAAAGAAAAATACAAAAGTTATACAGCGAGTGGTTTTTCATTCTCCAGAGTAATTCGCCAGTCGTTGTAACTTTCTGCAGTGAACGGCGATCAACTCTGCGCCCGTTCAGAGATAAAGAGGGTGCGCACGTTTACCCCGAATTATTCAAAAACCGAATTCATCCTCTTCATCCGTTACAACTTCGCACATGACTACATCGCTCGCAGGGTTGCTTCTCGAGTAAAGATATTCACTCGGTAATCATCGTGATCGAGCTAATTATCACCGGACGAAGATAACCCTCCGGTATTACGGTGGATGATGATCCGCGACCCATTGCAAATTCCCTTTTGTGCAAAAACTTGATTCGTTCGCGTAACGAACTGTGTGCCATCTCGTAGTCCATTTGTTCCAATTCCCTATTTGAATTCCGTAGTTAGAGAGGAATCGTCGTATTCCAGACACGTTGGTCACGTCGTTATATATACATTTTCGATTCCGTGTTGGGCGTCCCTTCGCTTCCTCCGCTTTTGTTCCTATTCCTGAATATCGGAATAGCAAAATTCATGACGAAATTACCGTCGGCGGTGATGCATCGGTATTAACGGTGTGCCGGTACCATTGCGAATCAAAGGGACCAAGGAGAATGAACGAGGTAAAGTACACGTGTATAAATTTGTAGTCCGACCAATCAAGCAAGGGTCGAAAAAGTCGTGGGTAAAACGTTACGCCCTTCGTATTTTCAACAATTTATTCTCAGTTTATAGAGAATAGAAAGCACCTTTGATCCTACGAGAATTTCGGAAGTCGAACGCTAGAGGCGTGCATTAGTGTTGCAAGCTTGTCTATGCATATGCAAACCTCCGTTGATTCACCACTATAATATTCCAGTGTCAACACCCCTTGCATTTACAGCCTATTAGCAGCTTCGCGAGAAAAGCTCGTACGATCGATCTCATCCCATGCATCTTACGCCCTTTCGCTCTTCCTGATGGCCCTTTGAATGTCGTACCAACGGAGCACGGATTGGCGTACTCTAGATATGTATGTGCACATGTGCGTGTGTTTTCGACAATGCACACACGGTATCTCGAACTACGCATGGTTGGCTACGTCATGATCTCTGAGGGATGAGCCTGATGTTGTCATATTGTACACCAGCCTTTGTCCTCAACGACTCACGGATGATGGACTCAACCAACGTGAATTTGTTTCTTACTTTTCTTCAAGGCTGTATCGAATTATCGAATGGAATAGAAAATCTGTTCTACGTTCTCAGCTATTACTGGATGGATATTAAAGCATCGATAAAATTCTTGAAAATCGGAGGAGTTAATGGTACTAAATCGCTGTAAATTCGGGAAAAATTTGATCATCAAGATTTAGGATCAGGCGATCGATTGGGTTAAGTTTTCAAGCAAATACGTTAAAGAGAACGTAGCGGAAGTAATTCAACATTTTTTTAAATACGGTTAATTCAATTAACATTCGAAAATTCATAAAAAATCTTTGCTGGCACCCAACAATTCTTATGTTTTCTTACGTTTTCCATTTTTTTTGTGATGTAGTGTTCCACGTGTAAGACGATTCGGAATTGGAGCGATTTGATATTGTCGGTTTTTCGGTTGATCAAGATTTGATTATACATTTTTCTGGAGACCCTGATTTCTTTTTATCAGGCTTGGCACTAATTACGAAGGTATGGAGATGAGCAAAATTTATGCACCAGCACGTGACATCCGTATCAGATTATAGTGCTCAGGTGATCAGGGATTTCTTGTTAAACGTGGAATACTCATGTACTTCAAATTCTACTCTCTCACGCACTTTACGGGCTCCGGATATTTGGCAAAGGAGGATAAGATTGCGAAAGAAGAAACGCGATAAGCCACGCTTAACCTCGAAAATAGCATTTTCAGGAGCCACGGTGTCGTCGAGATATCGCAGCTCGATTTCCCTCTATAGTTAACCGAAATGATATTTCGAAATTTTATTTCTCGTTCCTCCGGAACCCCAAGAAATAATGGTTGAGAGTCTAAAAATCACTATGTCTCGATAATAGCTGGATTAAAAAACGTCTGAAACAAAAGTTTTTTAATCCTCGCATTCTCCCCCGGGATCTGAGAAAAGCGAGCAAAACTTTCCCACTCTGTCATAGGCAGAATTTGGCAAAGGGGAGATGAGACCTGTGCGTAAAAAAACTTGAGGGTTTCCTTTACCGGTGGTGGCGCAGATGCGCGCCAGTTCTCGCTTAATCAAGAAAATTGGTCACTTTTACCCCTTGCAATTATGGTCGCAACTTGCGAGTATTTCATCGCCAGATTTTTTCCTAAGAATTTCGAATGTGTTGTTTCAGAATTTAAAAGAATTTTTGAGTTCGGTCCATTAGGAAAGAAGATATGATTAAAAAAAAAAGCAAAGCGTCAAGTCAGAATTTTCACTTTTCTCGAGTAAAAATATTTTCTAGACGAGTATATCTCACAAGTTCTAAACTTTGATGATTCAATGAATGCATGGACAGATTTTTTAATCAATTGGCTATCGATTAAAATAAATAATTGTAATACGATCATTTTATGAAAAAATAAATGTGGTATGATAATAGTTAAGATAATAAAATGCGTACAACGATATCCAACCAATCTGGTATTTTTGAAAATAAGGGCACCAAATTCATTTAAAATTTCGGATTCGCTTGAAAATATGTGTCTTGCGAGAGTACCACGTACACGTAAAGTGTGACACTTCAATTTCTATCTATATGTGCATACACAAAATAGTGGACGAAGCGTGACCGTGAGTTCGGGTCGTGCAAACATATAGGATGTCTCACTCGACGAGCGCTGCTCAATTTGTAAATTAGGTAACGTGATAATGTTAAATTAACAGTAGCAGAGGCTCAATAGAACGAAAATAAAAAGGATTTAAAAAATAAGCCTCAAATGACGGCTTGACAGCGGTTTATAAGAATGTCGCCAAACTAACAGAATTTATTCTCATTCTCCAAATATCGAAAAGAATTACAAAACAGACGAATAAATGTTTCATTTATTGGTTATACCTTTTTCGGCCCAACCTCGAATTTTCCAATCGTCTTTCCGTTCTTATTTTTAAATATAGGTTATTACACGGTACATCACTTTAGATATATTTTATTGTTCCAAAAACCGTTGATTTAGAGCATTTTTTAATCGGTTTATTAGTTATCGAGATAGAGCGATTTTTATATTGCTAACCCATTTTCCAGGATAGTGAAGGGTTGAGGAAAATTTCATTGCGGTTATTTTCACTATGCATCCATCCAACTTCAGTCAAAAAATGTTATATGGTCCGCGAGAAAGTTATTCGTTTTGGCACATTTTACTGGGTTGAAATACGTTTTGGGGTGAAGACTGGAGAAAAAAAGAGGTAACCGGAGCTTCAGTTATGAGAAAACAAAAATAGGCCACTGCAGCGTTTGAACGTTCGTCAACCCTGGTCGTCGTTTCGCGTGCATAAAAGTTGTGTGAACCGTGTCATCCAGGAGGCAAAATGCCAATCAATTTAACTCCCAAATTTCTACCATCCAATTTAACAAAATAGTCGATCGAAAACAGACCACTCTTCAGCTTCGCCCGGAATACGAAAGAGCCCAAAATACAATTACATCACCAACCGGAAACTACACTTGCGCCTACTGGACAAATATTCAGACATGACTAAAGTTGAAAAAAATGCGGAAGGTTCTGAAACCGACCGTTCCCTCCGATCGAGTTAAAATTTTGCACAGGGCTTCCAATTAATATTTGAAGAAAATCGCTAAAAGGATTTTTAGCGATTGTTCGGATTTATATTTATTTTGTTGAGTATAGAAGCACAATAAAAAAAATGACTTTCAAAATTCGATATCTCGAATTATTGCTGATAGCCAATAATTATTTTAGCGTTTCTCTTGAAATATTAGAAGGAAAGTTTGTGAAAAATTTCAGCTCGATTGGTGAAGAGGGGCATTTTAGAAGCTTATTCAAAAGAATATTACAAACGTATCTAATTTACGAAATATCTAAAAGACACTTAGTGGCAGTTTGATTACTGATAAAATTCAATTATTTTATTGAAAACACGTCGTTTATAAGATCCTACCGCGTTTGAGCAACAACCGTCGTCGCACGTGCTCTGTAATATCCTAGGATGTATTCATTGGTGACGATGGATGTGCGAGAGGGGCAGGCGCAACGCTCATGCCTCACAATTAGGCTACGTCCTACGTGACACCGTATATATCACGTGAGAGAAACAACCTAGGTACTAATCTTATCAAGTATGATATATACACCATGATATGCAGAGTAAATGCATTTGCAAATGGGAGTAACACCAATCATCTTTCATTAATGACCGAGGCTTCTTTGAAGGACTACCAGGTGTTCAACGATTATTCGAAACGTGACAAGAATCAGCCGAAACTTTGAAATTTGAGAAATAAGAGTGTACGAACGAAACCAGAACCGTTCCAAAAACGGAATTACCAAATTGGTGTAAACTCATCAGATTTTTTTGCGGTTTGGTCGTTCTATGGTCACGCGGAGTCAAAATTACGTCAAACTCAACTTTTCGTGATTAGTGTGATCATTTTCTGCGGTAGTTTTTTACATCGAATGCAATTTTTCATAAATATTGTTCTTTATATCGCTCCGAAATGGACCCTCTTTAGATATGAGAATATATACCTTATTCGAATCGTCCACTGTGGAAATATTTTTTTCGTTTAAACTATCGTAACTCAACGACATCGCGTTAGTATATTACAAAAAAAAATTGAAAATTGTAATACGTATGATTATTAAAATTTCTTTGCGGATTGGATGTCGCCCGGATATTTTCGCCATTTGAAAATACGATTAAAATATGATACCGAGAATGTCACGTTTTAGAATGTTTCAACTGATATCCTGAATGTTTATGTGTCACTTGAAACGACACGGTCAGCGTGGGGATCGTTTAAACAGAGCTGGGGTCGTCGCGACCCCCCTGTGACCATCTCGTTATAGCCAAAACTCGTGACCGGGAAGTTCCAGCGTTTTCATCGTTGGCTTAAAGTTTGATGACTCGGTATACACTTCGCGATGAAAAGAGGGTAAAAGATGTTCAGTGCTATTCATTGGATTGCTGGGAATCAATGGATCCCCAGGATCTTTCGATTTATCCAGCTGTTGGGTTTGCCACGATTTCTCGTTCTGATTGATTGTCATTTCCAGGTAAGGCTCGATTGAAGTTGGCTTGGCTAATATTTGCTAAGGTGGTTCCACTGATTGAATCGTTGCGGGTGTGGCTCAACTCTTAATTCCTAACTGACGTATACCTTTTCCTTTTTGTCCCCTCTGTCTGTCCGTCCGTCACTCTTCCAATGTCCCCTACCTTCGTAGACCCGTCGTTTCAGTGAACCTTGGACCTATCAGTTCGGAGATTACAGCAAACTACACCAGGTAATAAATATTCATTGAGAGCACTCACCACTTCGTCCATTGGATTATACATTATTTATGACGGCATTAATTAACGTCCGTCGTTTCATTTCGACTACAACGCCGGAATATTGTGTGCGCGTGGCTGCGGATTTGATGGAGTTACAATAATGAGCGATAATGAAGGTAACGCTGTCTGTTGTATCAATAATAATTTCGACAGCCGTGCACCGAGGTAGAAACCTTTATGTATAATCGATCTCAAATTTCTCGGACCGAAATTCTACGACCTCCCCCCGGCCGTGGTCTCTTTCTCGTACACCTGTCTCTCTCACTGTATCGTTTCAACCATCGTTTCTCCCGCTTCTATACAACGGCCTGCAATTACTATGAAAATGTTTTACTAATTAATAACCAGTGAAGAATCAATTCCAAGCGTAATCGCTCGCGATTTTAACGGCCATGGAATTAATCGTTATGGTCTTCTGAATCCTTACGAGCGATCGGCCAAACACAACGACAAACGAAAATTTGGTATTCTCGAGGTTCTATCAATCGCCCGATATGGCCGTCATGAGGGCACGGAATGATCAGGATAGAACGAATATTTGCGTAATATTAACGAGTATGGAAATTACTGAAGATATGATTATTCTATACGAAACAATTTCACTTGCATTGTGGATGAAAATGGCTATTAAGCAAATTTGAGTAGTAAATCATTGTGTTTGATAAATCATTGTTTCGTCAACTGTATTCATTGAAACGAACAATTTCGCTTTGTCGTTTTTTAAGTAAACGACCATCAAAAATTGGTACTCAGCATATTGAATATAAATTCGGAACGATGTATGGGACCCTTAAAAAAACCTCATTCCATAAGGGATTGGAAAGTTAAAAAGAAAATTTTTTTAAACGGGTAATGGATCTAAAGAATTTAGAGATATAAAAATTAAAGAATATTTTTCTACAACGCGTCATTTTGATCAACAAAAAAATGGTTTATGCCCAGATGGCATAATCAAGTTAGGACACAAAAATATTTGATTGTTTTGAAGGTTAATGAATTCAGTGGAACAAATAATTGTCAAAATGTCTGAACATTTTCTAAAATTTCCCTTTAGATAAAAAAAAAATAGTTTTGATCAACACGGTACATTGTTTTTTCAATGCATTTAGTTTACCTTAAACCTTATTATATTCAACTCAGGCATCCGATGAACAGAGCTCAGGGGGGTTGAAAATGTATCCTTCAATGTTAAACAAAATTGATTGCCAAACAATATTTTGTTCCGGGCTAAGCCGATCAATCTAATAAAGCTTTCGCTCAACGAGATACGATAATCGAAGGGGCGAGCGCAAACATCTTGGATTCATTTTTTCAGGCTCGCATAGCCAATTTCCATGACGGAAAATCGAGGCATGCGGAATATCAGCGTTAGTGCACCGATCGTAGGGTTCAGGGCAAAGGGCGATGGTGTAGTAATTTTGGGTACGTCCTTAATATTTCACGATTCAGTTGGGCGGGCACAAGAGAAAGAGCGGAAAATGGATCGATGGGAGATTATGTGACGCGATAGCAGGATTGCGATGAAACCACCAATCTTCGATATCAACCCTAAAATAACATCCCATCATCTTCATTTTTTTAAAGCTCAACAGAGCTCACTCTCGCGGTTCGTACGCACACTCGAATATATACTGAAAAATGTTATTTTTTATAATTATAAATACACAAATAAATCCAAAAATGATTATTGAATTTTCCACTCGTATTGAAACGTAAGAAAGCACATCGTTTTGAATCATTTCGGTTTTGATTGATCCCCGATAAAAATTGAGAAAGACAATCGAAAATTCTTGAAAATTTCGGGTACGATCATTCTTGATAGAATAGTAATGAATGAATCATTTTAGAAAACAGCTGCTGCAAATGTTGATGGTTCCAAAACGAATGGAACTAAATCGCCGAAAATTCTCACAATACTCCATCAAAATTTGGAATCTAGCTATTGATTTCGGCTAACTTTGAAATAAATAAACTGCGTTTAGCGATCAGTTTATAAAATACTGAACGATTTATTCAGCGATTATTTGAAAACTCAATATACATAATAATTTTTTGGATAGATATCGCTAATAACGAGATAATCTGAACCTTTTAATTCCATTTAAAAATTGAGAAAGTCTTCTTGTTGAACAGCTGAAACAAATGTGCAGTTACTGACAAAATTTCATTCCAGCACATACCAATATTCTGGAATTTTTCGTTGATTATTATTGAAAGGAAAAAATTAATATTTCTAAAAGTGTTAATTTATTATTGAATTCCCAATCAACTTTGGACCCGATGACCCATCCATCTCTACCTCAATCAATGTATCAAACTCCAAGTAACACAGTGAAGATTAACTCTGATAATCAGCTTGACGGTAACCTCCATAAACAGCTTAACATTAAACCTGGCGAATCTCTGAAATCTTTCGCCGTCGGGTGGTATCGGTACGCAAAAGAAAAAATACCATGGTGGAACAGTTATCACATATTTCAGGGATGGTGGAATAATTACCATATTCCCAGTGCGAGAAGAACTTTGGAGGAATTAGGCGCAAGTTGTGCAGCGCGGGGCAGAGGGGGGGGGGGGGGATTAGTAGCGAGATGTGCACAATACCTGTTGCTGGTTCTCCCGTTGGGTGGTCAGTCTTGCTTCGACGCATTGTCGAGTTTCTAGGAAAGCTTGCCTCTGTGCCAATTCTCGGGGATGATGGGTCAGCGCACCAGCGACATTGGTTCCACCAACCACGACGATTGAGCTCAGCAACTGGAAGGAGAATGCAAAGGTGTATCGCTATAAAATATAAAATTGGATTCCGGCAAAAATGATCCTAAAAGGTTTGTCATATCCCTTCGTCGCGTATTTCCTCCGAAAGACAGAACGACGTTTTTACTCCTATGCGATTTTATCCGGAGACGGAAAATTCCTCGTCGGAGATAAAGTGTCATAAGCATGTGCAATTGACACGGAAATGCACCGATGCGAATACACACGGGACGGAGATGGAACAGTGAAATCGAAGTGTCAGGCAAGAAGACGTTCTCTTTTTGTCAAATAAAGGGTCTCTTCTTGTTCCTTCGGAAGCAAAGATGACAGTCGTTTTCATCGCAACGACGGGCTGGCTCAATGTCGCCGTGCAAACCAGCTCCCGTTCACGGGAAATGAAAAAACAACGACGAGTACAAAACTGTTTTATTTTTTCGCTTTCAGAGACGTCATCATGATTCGAGTCTGTCACTTTTATCGTGTTATAGACTTTGTTATGTGCCCTTGCCTGGTTTCACGATTATTCGACGTTCCTGCCGCAACCAAACGCACCTGTGCGTCTGAGATATCCAAAAGGCAAACTTTCCAACAGATGGCTTGAAGCATTGCTGGAGCGAATGGATATACCCATAAATCTGGTAACCCTAGTAACACAGTTCGAAAAGATTTCACGGATTGTTCTGAAAATTCGTTGGAGTTAATCTTTTTTTATGAATTCTTAAAATGGCGATTCTTCTTTGACGACTGTGGCGAAACATCCTTCGTAGAACAGATAATGGAAAATAACTGACCATGAGTGAGTCCAGGGTCCATAGAATTGGGAATAAGATTTGAAACATATATCAGGGTCTTCTGTTATTTCTGAAATTCCAGGATACCCGTAAAAAGATCTCTGACTGGTGTTGTAGTCGAGATACAGTCGCTTCGATACCGTTCAATGAATGTATGATAAGATCCCCATGATCCTACGAACCTGAATCAATTTACCGCGAGTTTCGATAGTATTAATATCGAAAAAGTCTGTCTTATACCCGGATGAGAAAGCTGACTCTTGGAGAGTGCACTTAAAACTTGATGAGAAATAATACTCATGGGTGCGTCCCTTATAAAATATGTACCACTGTAATCCAATGACCGTCCAGTCTGACGTAAATCCAGAAGGCGAATGCCTCTTTCTTCAAGTTCAACTACTCTACCCAATGGGATTAATGTATCGTCCAGATGGCAGCTTACACGACGAGGAAGACCGCGGCAAAATCGGCTAAGTGATCAATAGGCCTCGTACAACCCTCTAATATCGTTGACTTCTTCCATCTATTGAGGATGGGAAGCATCTAGAATCGTTTTCAATGCTATTTAAGGAATCTTCATTGCAATTACGATTATAGAGTCTGGTTGCGTTTCCAACTGAAAAGTATCGCATTTTCAACAGGAAACATAACTGGTTTTCAAGCTATTGCTGGATAGTCATTAGCAAAGCGCAAAAATTCTTGAACATTTGAGAAACGATATTTCTTCATGGGATAATAATACATGAATCATTTTATAATTTTTTGCAAAATCATTCAGTACTTATAAACGCATATGAATTGAAAAGATCGCTCATGGAAAGACTACCTCTGAAGCGGTCAATAGCAATCTTATCGTCCAAACTGATATCTGGGCGCTGCGATGATCCATTGGGGATCTAGCCGTTGCCAGTTGGAAACGTGACTGGACTTTTTGGTGGAGACTTCGATTGAACAGATTCCTGCGTTGAAACGTGCAATTTGCCAGGTGACAGAATTTTGGAATTGGAATTGTTAATATTATGAGAAACCGTATGGGCTACTTTGTAGATATAAGATCACACGGATGGTTAATTGCGGAACGTTGTCAAGGACCGAGAGTTTCTCGGGAAGCCACAGGACGGAAATTTCGTTCGGTCCTATCTGTGTACAATCCATTATTGAGTTTACTGAGGTTTCGTAGGGAGGTATGACCATCGAGCGAAGGTAGGTCCTTATATAGCCTTGCGGTTGTACACCTATTGAGACAAGAGAGTGCACGCGCGTTCCAAGTCGACTTTGTCCCCTTCTGTTCAGGCTTGTTGTCTGCTGCAATATCGTCATCATCACTGTCGAGGTAGTCCAGCCAGTTCACTCTAATAAAATCTAGCTTGCCCTCTTGTCACGGCTACGTGTTTCCGTTGTTATTGGTAGACGCTTCAACCGTGTGAACGTCTTTGACACGGGTCAGCGAACAAGCGGTTAACAAAGTCGAAGGGAAACTGCTGGCCACAAAAGTTTCGGTAATGTGATATTTATAATGAAAAACGTTAATGTCTCGTGGCTTCTCGAATTATGGCTTCCCGGTTGATGAACTTTTCCATCCCTAGTCACCGAGGTAATGTCTATTTCTCTACTTTGCCATCAGCATGTTGGAGGGTTATACTTTGGATGTTTGGCTTGAAAAATGACTTTCTTTTTTATTTTCTCAAAGTACTTCATCGAAATTTTGACGATTTATTCGACGATGACCCATTTTGCGATACCTTGAATCACCCGAGAACACGCTACATTGAATACATCCTTAGTAGAACCGACAGTCCATGAAATTATTCGAGGAATTTTTAAAGAATACCGCTCTCCGTCTTGCCCTCGGTCCTTTGCATATACTGTCTCTATAATTCAGATAGGTGATACGAAGGGCAAAAGTTCACTAAGCTCTAGACGACGGAGAGAAAGAGCGGAAAAAACAGAGGGACTGTTTATTTTCCTTGGTTGAGCTCATTCCAACGTACCCAGGCATGATGTGAAGGTCGTGTTTCTTCGAATGGGCATATAGATTTCTGATCACGTTCCGTTTATTTACAGGATCAATACATCGAAGCACAGGCATTAATTTCGAATTCATTGCTCCTGCATCATTCTATCAATTTTACTCCAACTTTTCTACGAATAGTTTTATCCATCATTGTAATAAAAATTTAGTAGAAATTAATCTATAAAGTGGACATATAAAATCCCCATAGGTATTATATAATCCTTCAGAATTTTATGTGATTGCATATAGGGACGAAAATAGTGCAGAAAATCGTTATTAAATTCATGTACTCATAATGTATATCCCTGTCTAAAGATCGAATCATGAATCGATCTTTAGACAGAATATAAAATATTCATAAGATGTTATACGAAAATGGCGATATAAAATTTTCATACATTCTCATTTATCCTTGAGAATCTAATGCTTATGCATATGAGAACGAAACAATTTTATAAAAATACTCAACGTGAAATTTGTTATAGAGTTATAAAAGTATATCTGATATCAATAAATATAATTAATATATGTAGAGAAAAATATATATATACAAACTTGTATAATATTTTACACAATTATATAGAAAAATGTATAAATATTAATAGCAGCAAACCAATGTTTCTGCCAATCTCAAACTACGTATAATAAAGTCACGCTCAAAGCAGTATCGAAATTTGTTGATAAATATTAAATTTGCAATTTTGGGTTGAGGGAATGACGAACACGTTCCTAGCCACATCGAAATTTTTAAATCCAATTTCTCCCATACTATTCAACCGCTCTGGATGAAATTTATTGTGTGTATTTAAGACGCTTGCTCTAAGAGGAAAAAATATTCTAGAACAGTTTTTTGCATTTTCTTAGTCTAATTTTGCATTTTCGGCAAAAACGCGAGCAAATTCGTAATCAGCGGAAAATTTCCGATCAAACAGACCCTTTTAAAAGGTTAAAAACGGAAAAAAAATTTTTCGGCTTCCCCCGGCCACTTTCCCAGAATCTTGAAAATCACGAAATTTCAAAAGGTCGTAGGGTGAGCTCCTTATATGCTATGGATATTCAATGGGAGAGTTT